>JBAGKK010271546.1:0-20687 GCA_037177015.1 Euceroptres primus | reverse complement strand
TTAAAAAAGTAAATATGTCCTGAATTACAGAGCACTGAAATTTCAGTACATTTTTAGCACTTTTTTCAGTTTTTTGAAAATATCTTAAAAACCGTTATATACATCACTTAAGTAAGACGATATTTGCAAACTGCGTTAAAAAATGCATCGAAATGACCTGCATTGGGGGCGAAAACAAATATTAACTCTTTAAAAAAATTGTTAAACAATTTTTTATTAACAATTTTAATTGAAAATATCTATTAAACTAAACCTGATAGCAAAAAACGGAAGCCAGATTCGTGTTCAGCATTGAAAAGTACTTCGGAAATGATATGTCGCATTTAGCGAGGACATAGCCCATTTTTGTTGATCAGTGTTATCGTTTGTGATTAAATGAACAGCATTTAATTGGCTGGTTATAAATGGAAATATTCAAACCTTTTTGTGTTTTTTTTTTGTTAGTCCAAGAAGCTACTCTTGTAATTTTTCTTCAATAGCATAACCCCAAGTTTCTTGGTTACTTTGTAACTTTAACTGTAAGATCTTTTCTTTAAATAATTTTACCACAATACTTTTCAAATAATATTTTCTTTTCTAAACCTCTATATTTTAAATTCGATGAACGAAAGTAAAAACTGAATGAACTTTTGCTTTTAGAATTTATTAAAAGATCTCAATCGTCGATTTGAGATCAGCAAGTGACTTAAACGACAGCAATCGACTTGAGTGCTCCATTTGATCATTATACGATGGTGTAGTCAAAAAGGTGGCCCTTTGCACTTGTCGTTAAACTGCGACATACTCTTACTACGTAATAACAGCGCAACAAATGTGTATGTTTATACACATATACACATTTGTTGTGTATATACATACATGTATATACATACGGCCACACATGAATAAGACAGTATGAGTTCGATCGTAAATAAAACGAGAAAGTTGCCTGGTCTTTTTATTACGTCTTGTACTGTTCGAGATATCGTGTTATAGAAAAAATTCCACCTTAAACGCACTGACTTGATAGACTTCCAGCATTAAAATAAATCCTAATGAACAATGAGATTCTTATTTCTTATAAATAAAATCTGATTTATAAAATTTATTTGAAAAAAAAGGCTCCCGGCAAGAGAATCAGCAGGATAATTACTTAATTGGCCATTAAATGATTCCGTTGTTAAAGAGCGCGAAATTTTCGCATTAGCCAATGGGATATTTCGATTACCAAGTCGATGGGGTGGTCGAAAAAACGGAAGCAATCGCTGGCGACCGGAAGCCCGTCAATTCATAAGATCGGATTCCAATAAATCTTATTTCCTGCGCGAGCGAGCGCTCACAGAACATGGAATTTCATCCGCTTTAATTTTAATATCGATGTGAAAGAGCCCTTCAGATTTAAAATTGGATAGTGACGAATTGTTATTTCAATATTGATACTAAACGCAATAAAAATCTCCCTCGATCAAATAATATTTCCTGAACTTGTTTAAGTAAAATTTAAAACTGCCGATATCTGTTCAATAAAATATAACGATGGATAAAATTTGTTTGTTCTTCGTGCTCTGCATTATTTCTCTTCCTCCCTGATCTTTTCTAAGAGTGAATAAAAGAGTGGTTCTGTTTCGTTATGAAAAGCGAAGGAGAAGTAATTTTTTTCAATAAAAGAGAGTTTTAGAGTTGTTTCAATTTTTCTCGGCAAGTTGGAAGAGAAAAGGAACAAGTTTTCCTGATGTACGAAAAACTTTGCTATATCTGATCCGATAGTCACGAAATCCTTGGAAAACCACAATGCTATGGAAACCTGGAAACGAAGCAGATATAATTCTTGTGTCACTGGGTCACTATGTCGCATTTCAAGAGCGACGAATGGTAAACTTTTATCTTCGTGTGATGTACGACCGAACTTCCCTTATGCCCCGGCTGAACAATGTTTGTTTCGTAAATAAAAGTGCTGTATAAGAAGCCGACGTCGAGTGCAGTAAAAAAGTCGCACGTGACTTATCTACCGACGTTATGTTACTTGAAAAGACCGAGCTTCCGTGTACTAAACGAATGCCAGATTAAGAATGATTTTACACGACGTAAAGGTTTTTAATTAAGAGTTTTTCAATCCTAAATAACACATTGTAACATAATAAAATAAATTAAAGAATAATAGATTTGAAATTTGGAAGTAAGAAATAGACCCCATAGCCAATGAAATATTATCAACGATTTCATATAGAGGGTCAATGAAAAATACGACATGTCTTCTAACATGTCACAATTCAGTTTACTTATAACCTCCATGAAATAGGCAGTTCCTGGTTCCCGGGTTCCTCACCCGAGCTGCGCACAGTGAGGCAAAAAAAATTTCCGTGGACAAATTGATTTTCAGAAGACAATTGAAAGTTTAAAAAAAAAATAAAACCTAAAAAAATTTCGCATCGAGCTGTCATGGCGGATTTTTAAAAAAATTTATTATTTTTATTTAATAACAAAAATAAAAAAATTTTGACTTTTGAAGTGTACCGGTTTTTAACAAATACTTGGATTCATTCAAAAATACTTAGAACATGAAGTAACTATCCAAAAAAGACGTCCAATAACGACGCAAATGTCTAAAAATTTATTGAATTTGTTATAAACAAATAAGTGAATGAAAATGGTATCGTGAGGATTGGTAGCGATTCGTCACTTGATTCGCACTAAATTTGAACATTTTATGGACAAAAAGAGTTTTTTAAGTTGAATTAATGAATGCTCATAAATAATTTCTCATTTTATAAGCAAGTTTTATAAACAATTATCCATATAAGGATAATAATAATACCATATAAGGTATTTATGATGGAATAAATAAAGTTTTTTCTACGAAATCGATCATATATTACCTGAAAATGAAACCTAAGTATCATATTTGGTCATTTAATAAAAATAAATAATTGTTTAAACAATCTTAATTAACCAATGCACTATTTGGCTATTTTTGAACCTACAAACTTGGAAATTCGACGCAATCAACTGTAAATGACTAACTTCTAATTTTTTAAGGACATTTCGATGACAATAAATCATTTTTATTCTAAACAACAATTATTTAAACAAATTTTTATCATGTTATGTATTTATAAATAAAATTCCACTTTTTCAATGGACTTAAAAGCCAGTTATTTAGCAATGACTTCTTGCTATGAATTGCTAACATTTGATAATTGTTTAAACAAACTTAATAAATGCATTATGCGGCTATTTTTCAGCATTCAAACTTTGTTCTTTTAGCGTAATGAACTGGTAATAACAAATTTTAAAATTTTTTTTAGATACTTCGATAACGATCCATTATTTTTATTGTTATTAGCAATAATCGTTTATGATGTTGGATGTTAATTTTGGCTTTTAACAATGTTATAAACAAATTTTTCTAGGCTAATGTATTTCTAAACTAAAAATTGCGTTTTTCTTGTGGAATGTACTTAAAATAACTTGGCAACAATTCCTTGCTATCAGTTGATAACAATTGATGATTTGTTAAAGAAAATTAATTACTACTCGACTTTCTTTTTCGGTTTACGGAATAGTTTGATTTATTTTGAAAATAACCTTCTGTGATAAAATGATCGGAGTTAGTACTACTAAATCGAAGTGATCGCAAACGAGAATACCAAACAAGTGAGTACCGATGTGAAGTTAGTGCCTGTGGTGCCGATATTCATTTTTTTCGGGATGTAAATATATCACATGCAGAATCGACGATATCAGTAAAACAGAAAGTGTTTTATTAGAATTGGTTTGACTTTCATAATAATGTCTCCTCTTGTGAAATACTTATTAAAATCTTATATTATATACCGTGTACGGCTACGATAATTAAATTATTGATAACAATAAAAAAAGTGGATTGATATCAAAGTATCTAAAAAAAAGTTTAGAAATGTGTTATTAGCAGTTAATTAGGCTAAAAGAACAAAGTTTAAATGCTGAAAAATAGCCAAACAATGCATTTGTTAATTAAGTTTTTTTACGAATTATCAAATGTTAGCAATTCATAGCAAGAAGTCATTGCTAAATAATTGGTAAGTCCGTGAAAAAAGTGGAATTTTATTTATAGACATAATAAAAATTTGTTTCAACAATTGTTGTTTATAATAAAAGTTATTTGTTGTCATTGAAATATCCTTAAAAATTTAGAAGTTTGTTATTTACAGTTGATTGCCTCGAAAGACCCAAGTTTGTACGTCCAAAAATAGCCAAATAGTGCATTTGTCATCGAATAAAAATGGATAATTGCTTAAACAATTGTGCATTTGGTCATCGAATGAAAATGAATAATTGTTTAAACGATATTAATTAATATTGTTTAAACAATTATCCATTTTTATTCGATGACCAAATATGATACTTAGGTTTCATTTCCAGGTAATATATGATCGATTTCGTAGAAAAAACTTTATTTATTCCATAATAAATACCAGATATGGATAATTGTTTATAAAACTTACTTATAAAATACGAAATTATCTAAGAGCATACATTAATTCAACTAAACAATTTTTTTGTCCATAAATTGTTCAAATTTAGTGCGAATCAAGAGACGAATCGCTGCCAATCCCCACGAAACCATTTTCAATCACTTATTTGTTTATAATAAATTCAAAAAATTTTCAAACATTTGCGTTGCTCTTGGACATCTTTTTTGGATAGTTTCTTCATGTTTTCTAAGTATTTTTGAATGAATCCAAGTATTTGTTAAAATACCGGTACACTTCAAAAGTCAATTTTTTTTCTTTCATTTTTGTTATTAAAGAAAAACAATTTAATTTCAAAAATCCGCCATGACGGTTCGATGTGGAATTTCATTAGGTTTAATTTTTTTTAAAAACGTTTTATTCAGATAAGAATTGCCTTCTGAAAATCAATTTGTCCACGGACGTTTTTTTTGCCCCACTGTGCTACGGCATTTTTTTCTGAAAACTTGGGCTGGATAAAATTTAAATATTTAACCTAGTCCATGAGAGACAGGCAAGAACTAAGGACCCATTTGTTCCGATATATCGCACAGTGGTCCAGAAATCGATTTTCGCGGACAAATTCGTCTAGAGGTCACATTTTTTACCCGTTTTCAATTTTTTTTTTAAATACTCAACAATAAATTCCCGACAAACTTAAGAGAAGTGATTTTTGATTTTTTTTAAAAAACAAACTGCTGTGTTAATAAATACGGCGGGAAAAATAGGAAATTTCAAACTATCATTTTTTACTGAAGTGCAAACAATGAAAATATACTCTAAATCGTCGAAAACGCATGCTTGAAAATTCACCGAATGTAAATAATTTGTCTAATTAACAAACCGTTTGCTGTAAACAAATTTTATAAACAAATATGTGGTTTTTCCTTCTTTATCAGCGCTAACTTGCTTTTTCTCATCAAAAATAAAAGGAATCAACGAAGAGCACTATAAAATTTAAAAAAATGTGAAAAAATGGACATTTATAATTGTTAAAAACAAAATACGTAAACATATCGTCAACATTTGCATTTTTTTAATAAAAAAATTTTTGTTTCAATCATATTATACTAAAACGGATAAAGGGATGCCATAGTGGTATAAATTCTACCTTCTAATTGTTAACTATAATTGTTATTAACAAATTACATAAACAAATTGTCCAAATATGAATTTTTAATTCAAAAAAGAAATTTTTCTTAATCATACAGTACTGATGAAGCTACAGGGATACTAAATTGTTATAAATATTACCTTTTAATTATTAACTGTAATTGTTATGGCCAAAATAAATTGAAAAAAATCCTATATTTGCAGTTTTTGTGACAAAAAAACTGATTTTTTGATAAACACTCACTGTGAATCGCTGAAGGATGTTTTTAATAAGGATGTTAGCTATCAATACAAATTTGTTGTATATTTTTTATTTTAATTGTTATAAATAATAATACAAATGTTTTATTTTCTTAAAAAATAGTATATTGTGCCCCTAGGGAGAGAGAAGAACAATTTAACGAGTGTATAACATTTGTATTATTATTTATAACAATTAAAATTAAAAATATGCAACAAATTTGAATTGGTAGCTAACACCCTTACTGAGAATACCCTTCAGCGATTCACAGTGAGTATTTGTCAAAAAATCAGTTTTTTGTCACAAAAATTGTAAATATAGGACTTTTATTAATGTATTATGGCCATAACAATTACATTTAATAATTAAAAGGTAACATTTATAACAATTTAGTATCCCTGAGTCTTTAACAGTACTGTATGATTAAAAACAATTTTTTTTCGAAGAAGAAATGCATATTTGGACAATTTTTTAATGTAATTTATTAATAAAAATTACAGTTAACAATTAGAAGGTAGAATTTATACCTCTGAGGTATCCCTTTGTCCTTATTAGTATCATGTGATTAAAACAAAAATTTTTTTTGACCAAAAAAAAGTAAATTTTACCGATATGTTTACGTATTTTGTTTGTAACAATTATAAAAGTCCTTTTTTTTAAAGTTCAAAACTCGCTTCTCTTAGGTTTGTCGGGAACTTAATGTTGAGCATTTAAAAAAAAAAGCTTGAAATCGGGTAAAAACTGTAACCTCTAGACGAATTTGACCGCGAAAATCCATTTGTAGACCACTGTGCACCCCCCCCCCGTCCCACCCCGACATGGGGCGGGAGGGGGGGGGGGCGTCTCTCTTGAAAAAGTGTCGAACACATCAATGTAAAAGTTTCCATCATTACCATCCTATATGGAAGAAATGTGACTTACAAATTTCACCTGTTACTTAAAATTTTTCAAGTTATGTACTTATTATTTTCTTTGCAAATATGTAAACCAATACTTTAGGACTTTCGATTTGAGTTTAAAAATAAATCAAATAAAATTTTCATTTCTTTGAAACATTTAAAACTTCAAGCACATCATTAGATTGCTTTCTTTCAATCTGAAAACCTTCAAGTTTGAAGCTTTAAAATTGGATTTTTTTAAAAATGAAAGAACTTGAAAGTTTTCAAACTGACAACTGACAGCTGTTAAGTACAATCACTTTAAAGTTCCAGGGATCACAGCGATTTAGTAGTTCAATTCTAGAGAGAATAGGAGATTTCTTTTTTCGAACAAGGGGATTTAATGAAAAATGGGGAATTTTTTTGAAGACTAAAGATGCCAATAAATGTTAATAAATACATTTTTATAAGAAAACTCGAATTTTACTAACAAATAAAATCATATTCCATCATTACATGTTAAACTTCATTTTCCACAAATTTCTAGACTTTCAGAAGCTTTTAAACTCTCTATAATTTTCTAAGATCCTTCATCAAATCTTGTGAACTTTTCGATCAATCAAATCAAATCAAATTTTTGTTCATTTGAACCTTCAGAACTTCAAGAACATGAATCTTCTAGAATATTATTAATTTTCCAAATATTTTAAATCCATTAGAAGATTCATTCCATCAACAGAATAATTGAAAATTTTATTTTTAATACAAAATTTGCTTTTACGAGCATTTTAGAAGCTGAAAGGCAATTCTCTCTTCAGAACTAAATAGCTAACAACATATTGTCACAATTTGCGAATAAGGGAAGCTTCTAGGCTAGTAACGGTATGTTTTACAAGAGCTTCGCTTTTCCGGGTTTTGTTGATTCTCAGTCTCGGTGTTGAGAATGGTTGCTGGGCGTTTCGGTAAATAACAATGGTAAAGCGTCGCGGCGCTAGTCGCCGGTAATCGATGCTAGAATATTCATGAACCCCTAGCCCAGCTAACAAAGAATTCGAATCTGAGATACCCGGAATGAGAACGAGAGAGAAAGAAAAAGGAAGAATCATAGTAGAAGGGAAATTTAAAGAGGAGGTTGAATCGTAAAACTTCTATGAGAATTTGTGTTCGTGTCTGTTTTATGAGGAAAAGAAGTTGAAATCCATCTCTCTTATAAACCTTTATGTATGAAAGCTTCTAAAATATTAAAAGGATTTTTAAACTAGGAGTTTGCTCCAAGAGAATATAAAGCATTTTTTTCCAGTTTCATACTTTCCTTGGAATTATTTTTATTTGTATTATTTTGACTAGCACAAGGATTTGAAAGCTTTAAAGTGAAATAAATAGCCCAACTTACAAGAGACTTAAATGAACAGTTAAACTTTGAAACTAACGTTAATCAAATTGTAATTCTTGATTTACTTTTAAATTACACTCGAGTTTGTGACTTTGGGGTCAGTATCAATTTTTACTTTTAAACTCAAATTTGTTTTAAAATATTGAGATAGATGCAAAAAAAGATGTAGTGATAAAAAAAGTTTACAATGATTCTTCTTAATTGCAAAAATATTTAAAGATAAATTTGAATTAGGAGAAATTCGTTCTTTTTTAAAAACAAAAAACTCGTGTCAGCTTAAAACACTTGCGGATTCATCTTTTCTCTTCCAGTTGTTTTCCCCCGTGACTTTTTTTTCATTTCAGGTTTGAAGCTTTTCTCTTTCACTGCCTGCTTTTCTGAGCAAGACTTCACTAAATAAACGATTCTTGAGAAAAGCAACGAGAATTTTTTTCCTCACTCATGTAAACATTTTTGCTAAACTTGTTTTCACAACTACAAACAAACATTCTTTTTTCTGAATTATGTATTTTCTTGTAAATCTGCCACTTTGTACAATTTATTGTCATTGAATTTCATGTATAATCGAGGTAATAAAATGTCTTCTCTGCGTAATATTCTAAACACACAGGAAAAACGAGAGAACACAATAAATGACAACCTTCTTCTTTCTCTCTGTCTTTCCTTCATCAAACCCCATTCCACACACTCAACCCTCCGATCTACCCTCGTTCTTTCCTACTAAATTAACCCTCTGAGAGTTTACTGAGAACGAAATGTCCCTCAGCGGTGCTTCATGAGTCGTTGCAATGTAGTTGATAAAAACACTGTACAAGTTTTTTATTTCGACGCAATTATGGAATTTATTATCATTGGAAAAACTTGAAGCCAAAGTCAAGTTTACAAATGGAAGAAAAAAAGCAATTAGAAATTAAAATTATGTTTTTAAAACTTGAAATTGATTCAACTTGCAATCTTATGTAATTTATTTAATTTAACTCGTATGTAATTTAACTCGAATGTAATTTAACTCGAAACTAATTCAACAGCTTCTAACATGGTCAAACTTGACAATTTACAACTTAAAAGCAATAATCATCGATCGAAGACTGATTGAAATCGGATCAAAGCAATAATACTTGAAACTTTTAACTTGAAAGTTCTCAACGTAAAAAAAAAACAGCAAACTTAAATACTTCCGCCTTTAAAGTGATTGTACTTAAACACTTTCATTAGAACTTCCAACTCAAAAGTAATTGAATTTGAAGTATTCTAACTTAAAAGTAATTACACTTGAAAACTTCCATTAACTGAAAAGAAAATAAACTTGAAAGCTTCCAATTTAAAACCAAGTAAGCATAGAAGATTCAAACTGAAAACTACTTAAGTTGAAAGCTCTTAGCTTAAAAAAAAAACAGTAAAACTGAAAATTTTCAACTTAAAATTGGACTTGAAAGCGTCATACATACTGAAAATTTTCAACTTAAAATTGGACTTGAAAGCGTCATACATACTGAAAATATCTAATTTTGAAACCTCTCAATGTGAAAAAAAGTAAACCTGAATGTTTCTGACTTAAAAATAATTGTTTTTGAAGACATTCAACTTAAAAAAATAAACAACAACTTAAGACACCAACTTAAAAGCTTCCAACCTTAGAACACCGAAACTTGGAATCTTTCAACTTGAAACAGTTAAACTTGGCAACTTTCCACTTAAAAACAAGCAAACCTAACGGACCTCTAAAACTTAAAAGTAATTGAACTTGAAAGCCTCCGTATTAAAAACTTGAAAGCCTCCAAAATTCGGTACTTATGTTTGGAGATGCCGAGGAATAAGAAAAGGTAATGATTTGAACATCAATGTACTCAGATGAGATCTCGATTTTGGGGTCGTTTTCTAATAATTAGCAGCTACCTCGCCAGCAGTGTCTACCAAGTTGAGTTTCTGAGTACCTCTTCATCGGATTTCGGTTGGCCCTCTGCCAGTATTTTAAGGATATCCTATACATACATCTTATAACACACAGTGAGTGCAAGTTAGGGCACGTCTCACCTCTCACTTTGTCATCGCCATTTAATTAATCTCGTCCCTCTTTTCAAAGTTTCCTCTGCCTCTGTGGTCTTTCCGTCTTCTTACTCCTTCATCTACCATTCTCTGTATTTTTAAGCAAGAGAAATTTTAAGAGGTTCTTTCAATTCGTAAACATTAATCTGGTTCATTGAATTGTTGTTTAAAATCGTTTTATAGCATCCCAACTTCCATGTTTCGAATTGTCAAACTTTAAAACCTATTCATTTACAGGATTGCTACAAAATCCCAATTTCAAAATTTCCTTAATTTCCCTGACTTTTCCCTGACCAATTTTTCATTTTCCCTGGCCATTACCTGCCGTTATAATTATAATTATAGAATACCGGAATCACAGTGATTCAGTAGTTCAATTTTAGGGAAAATTGGGAATTTCTTTTTCAAAAAAGAGAATTTTTAACCCTAGATAGTCACTCCTCTTTTTCGAACGAGACCGTCGCACTGGGTCACTATGACCCAAGTCAATTTTTAATGAGCTGCAATTTAAAAACTAACAGTTTTATTGAATCCAAAAAAACCTGTAATTAATTTTAAACATTGTAGATTGTATTATCATTAAGATAAAATAACAATTAAAGTGGCATTATGTTTTAAAAAAATTTTGATAAAGTCAAATTTTTCAAAAAAAATTTTCACGAGGACCATTTTAAATTATTATTTCTTTGATTCTCTTAGCTAGAAATTTAGGATGAAACAGTTTCAGAAGAAAAAAATTTCAAGGTCATACTGACCCAGTTCGACTGTCTAGGATTTAAAAAAAATGGGGAAGTTTTTTTTTTTTGAAAATACGAAGGAAACTGTAATTCTCCAGAATATTGAAAAATCCTCAAGAATCTTACATTCCTGTCTAGAATCTAATAAAACACTCCTCAAATTCCTATAAACTTTTAGAATCTTTGGAATGCTCTAGAATTTTCTAAAATTCTTCATGACATCTGGACTTTTCTTTAAAATCCTCTAGAATACTTTTAACTTTCCAGAAGCTTTTAGATTCATTAAATCTTTTGAAATCCTAAAAAACTTCTGCAATCTAAATTCTTGAGTGCTTGAGAATCTCCCAGAGACTTCCTGATTCTTCCAAAATCCTCCATAAAGTCTCTACCAGACTTTTCTCTGAAGGCTCAAAGAGTCTACAGAATTTTAGGAAAATTCTGAAAACAGTCTAGAAGATTATTCAAGATTATTAGAGTCTTTAGACTTCAATTTCAATTTCAATTTATTGAATCCCAACAGCAAATGCCAATTACAGGGTTCACTCTTGCTAATACATGTAGGATATAGTTTCAAGATCGCAGCATTCTCAGCACTATTCACTGTCTACCGTTTAATACAAACTTTTCCGCTAGTGTACAAAAACTTACGAAAGTTTTAAGACTTAAGAGTGTTTTAAAGAATTCTGCAGAATTCTGGAAATTATAATGCAGTTAAGAATAATGTGCTTTAAGACTTCAAGCACATTAAAATGTCGTTCATTTGATTTCATTTTTAACTCAAATTCGTTCTAAAATATTAGTACGTTGGAAACTTCAGTTCCATTTATTCAGGGTGTCTATCGCTTCTCCTTTAAAAAATTCCAGGACTTTTCCAGGTAAAAAATAAATTTTTCCAGGTATTTTTTAATTATTACCATAAACTTTCATGGAAAAAATCTTTCTTTTCTTGAACTTGTACGATAGAAATAATTTATACAACTAAATGAACCATGTAAAATGTATATTATACGATTTACGAAATTCTTGAGTTTAGCTAACTGTATTTATCTGTATAAGCTCAAAAAACTATTTTTAAGGAAATACTCTCTAAGAAGAATTAGTAGTTTTCTACTAATAAGTCGTTTATCAATTGCTTTAGCAAGCGTTTCTACTAACCTTTAATAAAAAATTACTATTTTTCAGTAAAAAACTACAAATTCATTTAGTAAACTAACTAAATGAATTTATTAGTAAGCCTTACACTAAGTGAATATGTAGTTTTCTACAAAAGCTTACTAAAGCAATTGATAAGCGACTTCTCCTGATTTCATTCCGGGTTGCTACAGAATTCCAATTTCGAAATTCCTTGACTTTCTCTGACCAATTTTTCATTTTCGCTTACCGTTATCTGGCGTTATAATTAAAATTATAATTATATAATACAGAGATTACAGTGGTTCAGCAGTTCAATTTTAGGGAAAATAGGGGATTTCTTTTTCGAAAAAGGGGATTTTAAAAAAAAGGAGGGAAGTTTTTTTCTTTTAAAAATACCAAGGAAGCTGCAATTCTCCAGAATTTAAAAAAAATCCTCAAAAATCTTAGATTCCTGTCCAGAATCTAATAAAACACTCCTCAAATTTCTCAAATTTCAGAATCTTTAGAATGCTCTATAATTTTCTAAAATCCTTCACGAATTTTGGACTTTTCAACCAAATTTTAAAATCTTCTAGAATATTTTTAGTTTTCCATAAACTTGTAGATTCGTTTAATCTTTTAAAATTCCAAAAAATTCTCTACAATCTAGATTTTAGAGTGTTTTAGAATCTCTCAGAGACTTCTTAATTCTTCCAAAATCTTCCATAAAGTTCTAAAATCTTCTAGTCTCTTTGAGACTTTTTTTTTGAAGACTCAAAAAGTCTACAGAATTTCAGGAAGATTCTGAAAACAGTCTAGAAGATTCTTCAAGATTATTAGTCTTTTGAGAAGGTTCTAAAGAATGCTGCAGAATTCTGGAATTCCTAATACACTTTACAATAATGTGCCTGAAGTTCTGAAACTTCAAATGAACGAAATCTTTATTTGATTTCATTTTATACTCAAATTTGGTATAAAATATTTGTTTATTAATATAGAAACTAATATAATGATAAAGAAGCTCATGATATTTTTCTTTAACTTCTAAATTGAAAGACATTTCAAGATAAATTTGAGTTAAGAAAAATGTTCGTTCATTTAAACGTTCAAAACTTCAGGTACGCATTTCAGAATATTCTTGACAATTCTAGAAGATTTCAGAAGATCATAGAAGAGTTTAGAAAATTTTAGACGATTTTAGAAGATTCTGGAACGTACTAATATATTTTGTAGAAGATTAAAGAACTTTGCAGAATTCTTTAAGATTGTATTAAGAATTCGTTAAGATTGTATTAAGAATTCTTTAAGATTGTATTAAGAATTCTTTAAGATTGTATAAGATTATTATAGATAAATAAAATTATTTATTTAGAATACAGAAGGTTCTAAAAGATTATGGAAGAATTCAGAAGAATCTAAATGATTGTAGATTTTAAAACAGTTTAGAATATTTTTGAGATTTTTTACAGATTTCAGATAAGTTTTGAAGATTCTAAAGAATTTGAGAGAATTTCAGTAATCTTTCGAATAGACTTTGGAGGATTCTAAAAGATTCTGTAGAAAGTTCTAGAAGGTTACGGAAGTATTCAGAAAATTTTAGAAGATTCTGGAAAAGTCTAGTACGTGTTGTAGAATATTGAAAAATTTTGGGATATTATTGTATAAGATGTCGGGCTTCAATAAATATGAATATGAAAGATTATTGTACGAGAACCCAAAAGATTCTAGAATAGTCTTAAATATTTTGGAGAATTTTCAGGGACTTTAAATCAATTGTAAAGATTCTGGAGGACTTTAAGAGATTTTGAGAAACTTTTGTAAATTTTGAAAATTTGGAAATTATGGGATATTCAAGAAAAGATTAAAAGAGTTTTTGAATACCACAAGTTTCAATTTCTCCTAATTCTTGGAAAATTATTCGGAAATTTTAATATTAAAAGAAAAAAAAGGGAGAAAAAGAAATGAAACTATAAAAAAAGTGATTTTAGGAGATTTGCAGAATAAAAGGGGAAAGGAGGAAGAAAGAGAAGTAGGGGACTTACTGTGATCCCTGATTTTGTAATATTATAATTATATAATTATAACAATTGTTAAATTATAATTATAACTATTGAGATCTAATTATAATTTGTTGAATCAAAAAAATTCCCTGACTCTTTGAAAGTTTTTTCTGACTTTCCCTGATTTCCCCTGACTATCCAGAATTTTCTGACCTGATGTAGAAAGCCTGTCATTTAACGAAAACTCATTAAAATTTAGAGAGATAAGAATTCCAAGATTATGAGTGAAATTCAAGGACTTTTCCAGGTTTTCAGGGATTTTCAGGACGCTAGACACCCTGATTGAACGATATTTCAAGATAAATTCGAGTTAAGAAAAAAAATTCGTTCATATGAACATTCGAAACTTCAGGTACATTTCAGAATATTCTAAAAGATTTTAGAAGATCATAGAAGACTTTAGTTAGAAGATTTTATACCATTTTACTGGATTCTGGAACATTCTAGAATATTTTTTAGAACATTAAAGAATTTTCAAGAATTTTTTAAGATTGTACAAGACTGTTATAGGAGAATTCAGAAGATTCTAAAAGATTATGGAAGAATCCAAAAGAATCGAAATGATTGTAGATTTTAACAGAGTCTAGAATATTTTGAAGAATTTTTACAGATTTCAGATAAGTTTTTGAGATTTTAAACAATTTGAAAGAATTTTAGTTATCTTTTGAAGACATTGTAGGATTCTAAAAAATTCTGTAGAAAATTCTAGAAGATTACGAAAGTACTCAGAAAATTTTAGAAGATCTAGCCCAGGTGGAAAAATAATGCATAATCTATTCATAATGAACTATGGATAGTCACTCTGCCAAAAATTATGCATAAATTATGCATATTCAATAAAATATTAAAAGTATTAAAATGTTGGAAACAGTTGAAAACTAGTTGTAATTTGTTTGCTTTTACAAACAATTTGCAAACATTATTGTGCATAATTTATGCACAATTTTTTGCATAGCGACTACCCATAGTTCATTATGCATAATTTTTCCATCTGAGAGTATATGTTCTATTAAGTATATGTTATATTGAAGAATTTTGGGTTATTATTTTATAAGATTATTGTAGAAGAACCCAAAAGATTTTAGAACAGTCTCAAATATTTTGGAGAATTTTTAAGGATTTTAAATCAATTTTAAAAATTCTGAAGGATTTTAAGAGATTTCAAGAAACTCACAGATTTTTAAAATTTGGAAATTATGGGAAAATTAAGAAAACATTAAAAGAGTTTTTGAATGTCACGAGTTTCTATTTTTCCTAAGTCTTGGAAAATTATTCGGAACTTTGAATATAAAAAGGGAAAAAGGGGGAAAAAGCAATAAAACTCTTTAAAAAATTGATTTTAGGAGATTTGGAGAATAATAGAGGAAAGGGGGGAAAATAGTGAAAAAAGGGGAATAGGGAACTGACTGTGATCCCTGATAATATTATAATTTTGAAAAAGTATAATTATATAATTAGAAGTGTTAAATTATAGTTATATATAACTATTGAAATATAATTATAATTTGTTGAATAACAAAAATTCTCTGACTCTTTGAAGGTTGTCCCTGACTTTTCCTGACTCTACTGACCACTTTTAAACTCCCTGACTTACCAGAATTCCCTCACCTGTAGTAACTCTGATTTAATAGAAAAACAAATTTTAATAGAAAACCAAGCGAAATTGGAACTTCAATTTCTATTAAGCTTCTCCTAATTTCAACTTCTAATCTTCTTCTAAGTTCAACATGTAAGATGTATGTGAAGTTTTGAACGTTCAAATAAACGAAAACTTTTTTTTTAACTTAAATTATTTATCTTGAAATATTGTTCCGATTACAAATAAAAAGAAGAATCATGAGCTTTTCTTATCATCAGATTAGTTAAACCTAGATATCAGAAAAAATTTGAAAAAAGGAAATCAAATATAAATTTCGTTCATTTGAACGTTCAGAACTTCAAGCACATCTTGTAAGCTTTTAAATTAAAAATCGGTTGTTAAGTGCTCATTAAGTTTAGTACAGTTGAAATTTATCGTTGATTGGTCCTTTTCAGCACTCTGGGAGCTGTAACAAAGTTACTGAGTAAACCTGTAGAAACCGGTTTTGTGTCTGTTGGACTCTCGCTATGAATCCAGTTGCACAGAGACGATAGTATACTAGCAGACTAGCTTACACAGGAGATTAGTGTGGTATTTCACTGTTTCGTGCGATGTGGTTGGCACGCCTGCTAATGCAGTAACCTTGCCTTCATTGGAAGGTTGCTCCTTGAAATCGTACTAGTATCTTGATTTAATTCAACCCGCACTCAACTTCCTAATCCGAAAGAGGAACAGGGAATTTGACGAGGAACATCTGTTGCATCAGTTTAAACTCCATGAACTTTAACAGCTTTTGTAACTGTATAAAATATCTTTCCACTTAACATCTTTGTACTTTAAAAATTAACGACTCTCTTCAATTTAGTTTCTTCCTTAACGACCAGCATTAAGTTTTACGAGATCAAAGAGAAGTTCGACCAATTTTAAAGCTACTTTGAATTTTGATGTTCCTAATTCTGATATAAATTCCTAATTCTGAAATAAACTCTTAATTCTTATATAAATTCCTAATTTTGAAATAAACTCTTAATTCTGATATAAATTCCTAATTCTGAAATAAACTCTTAATTCTTATATAAATTCCTAATTCTGAAATAAAGTCTTAATTTTATATAAATTCCTAATTCTGAAATAAACTCTTAATTCTTATATAAATTCCTAATTCTGAAATAAACTCTTAATTCCGATACATAAATTCCTAATTCTGATATAAACTCCCAATTCTGATATAAATTCCTGATTCTGATACAAATCTTCGATTCTTTCACTAACATATAGTAAAACTCTCCCGGAAATTCTCACCAGTGAAAATCTGTGGACTTTACAAATTATTTAGAATTGAATAGTTGACGATAGTGAGAAAAGATTTACCTCGAATTATCATTACGGAGAAACTCGGCTCTGTGTCAGCAGTGCACTTTGACGCCTGCCAGGGAAAAAAATAGATAGCAAGCATAAAAGCCTCGCTTAACATAGATATTTTGTATTTCATCGTGACAGGACTGTCGTTGTTATGTCGTTAAACATCGATCGAGAGGAGTCAACATAGAATCAAACGTGACACGATATAGCGCGAAGAAATGACCCCTGACCTATAGGTAGGCAGTGAGTGGGTGTGCAGTCTATAGTTTCTATAAGAGTAAGGGGATTTCACGGAGGCGGAAAAAAAAGATCGAATTGTTCATGGGGTGAATGAAACGCCGTTGAGCGAGTCACGGAGGGATCTCACAACACAATAACGAGCTGATGGCATCTCGTCCTACAAACATGAGGATCTATTCACACATTTCTGTTGAACTCAATCTAAAGTGAAAAAATCCCTGTTTGAAGTTAGAAACAAGTTAATTTGAATAAAATAAAGTAAACAAAGTAAAGTGAAGTTACTGGAAATCTGTTAGATTTACTGAAAATTCTTCTGTAAGATTTACCAGTGAAAACAACAGGATTTATAGTACCGGCGAGAATAATGAGACCACCTGTTTTTTGTTAGTTGTTTAAAATCAGATAATTTTTATAATACACGAACTAAATTTTTTTTCTGAAAGTAGCAAGTAAGATACCAAAATTCTGCGTCCAATGATCCCGAGCTGGAAGTATTTCTGCCCATTTTTTCAGATTTTGCAGAAAAGTCCAAATTTCAACATTTTTAAAAATTTCGAGTAACTCCTGAAATAATGGCTTTTTTAAGTGTCTTGGGCTCTTTTTAAAGATAAGTTAAGGGGATTTGATACGTTATGATGTCACAAATTACCAACGGGGTATAAAAAATATTCGGCAATCCTATTTTTAAAAAAACAAAGATATCAAGTTGAAACTTAAGAGAATGATAGAAAATATGAATGGGCACATCTTTCATGTGTGATTTTTTCATAATTTTGAAGAAAAATTGGTTTCAAAATATTTTTTTTTCAAAATTTTGAAAAAATGACACATAACAGATGTGCTCTATCATATTTCCTATCATTCTCTTAAGCTTCAACTTGATATCTTTGTTTGTTTAAAAATAGGATTGCCGAATATTTTTTATACCCCGTCGGTAATTCGTGACATCATGACGTATCACACACCCTTAATGCAAAATATGACTATTATGTCAAGAATATCCTAGTAATATTTCCCTGGATTTTTCCAAAGTCTAAACTTGAAACATAAAGATCGTAAAAAATCGAACTTGTAAAATCATTTATAAAAGAAATATTAAAAATAATTATACCGCGTATTGTGAGAAAATTTAGATAATTATTGCTAATTATCACTTTCAAAACTTTTTAAAATCCTTTTTACGAGTGTAAGAATTTTTTCAATTTTTACAACTTTCTTGTTTCAAGTTTAGACTTTGGCAAAATCCAGGGAAATTTTCCTAGGATATTCTTGACAAAATAGTCATATTCTATGTTAATTTGCCTTTAAAATAAGCCCAAAACACTTAAAAACTTCAGAAGTTATTAAAAATTTAAGGAAACTCTGAAATTTGGACTTTTTTGACAATATCTTCTTGAGGAATTCACAAAATCACCTCATCCTGGGGTCATTAGACGCAGAATTTTGATACCTTTCGTGCTATTTTTAAGAACAAATTTTACTTTACGTATTATCAAAATTATTTGATTTTATGCAACTAACAAAAAACAGGTGGTCTCACAATTCTCGCTTCTGTACACTGAGAAGCATGGACAATAAAATGTACTATTTGGATATTTAACTTCAGGACAGCTATCTTTGATATTCGAGGTTTAATATCCAAATATTAAAGCAATTGATAAGCGACTTCTCCTGATTTCATTCCGGGTTGCTACAAAATTCCAATTTCAAAATTCCCTGACTTTCCCTGACTAATTTTTCATTTTCCCTGACCGTTATTTGCCATTATAATTATAATTATATAATGCAGGGATCAAAAATGCTTCAGTAGTTCAATTTTAAGCAAAATAGGAAATTTCTTTTTCGAAAAAGGAGATTTTAAAAAAAGGAGGTAAGTTTTTTTTTAAATACCAAGGAAGCTGCAATTCGCCAGAATCTTAAAAAATCCACCAAAATTTTAGATTCCTGTGTAGAATCTAATAAAACACTCCTCAAATTTATAAATTTTTAGAATCTTTGGAATACTCTAGAATTTTCAAAAATCCTTCATGACTTCTGGAGTTTACAACAAACCTTTAAAATCTTCTAGAATATTTTTTTTCCATAAACATGTAGATTCATTCAATATTTTGAAATACCAAAAAATTCTCTTCAATCTAGATTCAATGTGGATTCTCTACAATCTAGTGTTTTAGAATCTCTCAGAGACTCTTTAATTCTTCTAAAATCTTCCATAAAGTTCTAAAATCTTCTACTCTCTTTGAGACTTTTTTTTGAAGACTCAAAAAGTCTGCAAAATTTTAGGAAGATTCTGAAAACAGTCTAGAAAATAATTCAAGATTATTAGTCTTTTGAGAGGTTTTAAAATATTGGTATATTAATATAAAAACTAATGTAATGATAAAGAAGCTCATGATATTTCTCTTTATTTTCTAGATTGAACGATACTTCAAGATAAATTTGAATTAGGAAAAAAAGTTCGTTCATTTAAATGATCAAAACTTCGAATACATTTCAGAATATTCTTTAAGATTCTAGAAGATTTTAGAGGATCATGGAAGAGTTCGGAAGATTGTCAGGGTGTCTAGCGAACAGGCCACTTATAATTCCCGAGTTTATCCCGATCAAATTTTTTCCCCGATTAAAAATGTCTTTTTGTGATTTTTGAAAGTGAACGTAAAAATAGAAATGGGAATTTTACCATAATATACATACAAAATTTATATCATAAAGAAAATAATTATTTATTTACACGCCAAACTTATCTTTATTTATGCCAAATTTATCTTTAATCACAGACTGAAGTGACAAATATTAATCGAAAGTACATATTTTAAAACTTTCGTAACACGTAGAATAAATATTTTTTATGCAGTTTATTTTATACAGTCAGAATCACAAGGAGTTGCTTAAATACTAATATAAAAATCTGAAGAATAAAAAAATAAAATATAAGTATAATCTGTATTATACAGATCCTAAGTAAAATTCCCGAATTTTTCCCGATTTTTTCCAGGTAAAATAAAATTCCCGGTTTTTTCCCAGTAAAATAAAATTCCCGGGGTTTTCCCGGCTTTTCCAGATTTCCCGGTCCGCTAGACACCATGATATTAGACGATTTTAGAAGATTCTGGAACATTTTAGTATATTTTGTAGAATATAAAAGAATTTTTTAGAATTCCTTAAGATTGTATCAAGAATTCTTTAAGATTGTATGAGATTATCATAGATAAATAAAATTATTTATTTGGAATCCATAAGGTTCTAAAAGATTATGGAAGAATCCAGAAGAATCTAAATGATTGTAGATTTTAGAACAGTCTAGAATATTTTGGAGAATTTTTACAGATTTCAGTCAAGTTTTGAAGATTCTAAAGAATTTAAGAGAATTTTGATAATTTTTTGTAGACTTTTGAGGATTCTAAAAGATTCTGTAGAAAATTCTAGAAGGTTACGGAAGTATTCAGAAAATTTTAG
>JBAGKK010271442.1:0-12144 GCA_037177015.1 Euceroptres primus | reverse complement strand
AACAAAGTTGAGAAAAGTCCTCTGGAGCGTGAATTTTACATAAAATCGTTATTTTGCATTTTTTGGGGCATTTTCAGAACACCATAGAAAAGGTAGGGTGGAAATTAAAAATTAAAAATTAGAAAAGGATCTGGTAGCTAAAGGGTTAATCCCAGAAATTATTAATTTTTCATAAATTACATGGAAAATAAAAACTTTTAAACAAATAATAATTATTTTAAAAATATGAGATTACTTAACAAGTACTTAAAAACTTGTCAAATACCGAGTAATAATAATTTAAACCAACAAAGTTGAGAAAAGTCCTCTGGAGCGTGAATTTTACATAAAATCGTTATTTTGCATTTTTTGGGGCATTTTCAGGACACCATAGAAAGGGTAGGGTGGAAATTAAAAAATTATTCCTTAAAGAATTCTGAAGAAATTAACGTATTTTAATGTGTAAAAACTTAATAAGAAGCAGGTGTTTCACACATTTTTCCCAAAAATCATTTTCAAGAGCAAAGGGGCACGTGTTAATATTGACCAATTTGAAAGCAAAAAAATACACATCTTTTTTCGAGAACCTCACAAAATGGGAGGGATCGAGACCCTTAAGGATCACAAAATTTTGCGTAATGCATTTTGGACCTCCCTAGTGACTAACACTAATTAAAATTAAATTTTTATTCATAATCTCCTAACTAACTGCTTGAACCAAACAGATCTGTGAGTTGCTGCAAAATGGAGCAGCCTACATTTGGGATGACGAAATGAAAGTACCCTACTTGGTCCATAACGACCAATGGGTAGGTTTTGATGATGAAAGATCCATCAGACATAAAATGCACTGGCTCAAGGACAAAGGTTATGGTGGAGCTATGGTGTGGACAGTTGATATGGATGATTTCAATGGTACTGTTTGTGTTGGAAATGTACGATATCCTTTAATTGGTGCTATGAGAGAAGAGCTCAGAGGTATTTCTCGAGGTGTTGATACCAAAGATGTCGACTGGAGTGCAGTTGCCACCACAATCACAGAAACAATTGTCAGAAAACCAGAACCCTACAAAATCTCAGCCTCCGAGGTCATCAACAAAGCGAAAAAAGCTCAAAAGCATACGCAATTGGTTATCAGCTCACCTAGTCGTGGTAAATAATTTTAAATTTAATCTGTAAAGATTTTTATTTATTTGATACCAAATAATTTAATTATATTTATGATTCAATTACAATTTTCAGAAAGAGAGCCTCAGACCATCTGTTATTTGACAAATTGGTCACACAAAAGACCAGGAATGGGAAAATTCATGCCTGAAGATATTGATCCTACTCTTTGTACCCATGTCATCTACGCCTTTGCCACTTTAAAAAATCATCTGCTTTCCGAAGGCAACGATAAGGATTTGGAAATGTACAAACGACTGATTGAACTTCGTGAGAAGAATCCAGACATCAAGGCATGAATATTTTACAATATCTGCCTAATATTAATTCAAATCTCCGAGCGAACAAAAGAAAATATCAATTTTCAATTTGTTGGTATGAGGATTTTGATGATCTGATGATTTCTTCAAGATTGGATGATTTGATCTGAAAATTCAGATTCCCAACAATAAAAATTGAGGTCATTGATGGAAAAAGGGCCCGTAGCCTATTTAATAACATAGAGTTATGGGCCCTTTGTCCACCAATGATTTCAATTTCTACTTTCTAAAAGTCTGCAATATCCTCATTTCAATTTATACAACTGTTAAGTTTAACGATCATGCATTCATTTAACGATAAGCATTCATTTGTTGGCAGAACTTCATGCTTAATTTAGTGTAAAGTCTCATTTAGTCTTTTTCATTAGCGAGAGGTTTAAACGAGTAACTTTCTTCTGTCACAGATTCTTCTGGCAATTGGCGGTTGGGCTTTCGGTTCCACTCCATTTAAAGAACTCACTACCAATACTTTCCGTATGAATCAATTTGTCTACGAAGCCATTGAATTTCTGAGGGAATACAAGTTTGATGGTTTAGATGTCGATTGGGAATATCCTCGGTAACTTAAAAAATAATTTTACAAATCAAGTTAAAAAATAAAGATGAAGTTATAAACAAAATTTTACAAATCAAGTTAAAAAATAAAGATAAAGTTATAAACAAAATTTAAATTGAAATTTAAAAAGAAAAGTACTTAGCTTTATTGTCTAATTTTTTTTCAGTGGTGCTGATGACCGAGCAGCCTATGTTAATTTATTGAAGGAATTAAGAATGGCCTTCGAAGGAGAAGCAAAGAGTTCTGGACAACCTAAACTTATTCTTTCTGCTGCAGTACCTGCAAGCTTTGAAGCAATCGCTGCAGGGTAATTAATTAATATATTCCAAATATTCCAGTTATTGGTGAAATCTATGTGAAACGAAAGCTTTTGAATTTAATCCCCTTTTAAGCATTTTAAAGCCTTTTTTCAATTTAATCAAATTTCTGAATTTATCTCAGCTATGATGTTCCGGAAATATCCAAGTACCTGGACTTTATCAATGTCATGACATACGATTTCCATGGACAGTGGGAAAGACAAGTTGGACACAACAGTCCATTATTCCCATTGGAGAGTGCCACCAGCTATCAAAAGAAGTTGACTGTGGTAAATATCGCCATATAAATTATTTTTAAAACAAACCTTTCGTAAAACCTCCATCAGTCTGTTAAATTACAATATGTAATTTATTTATTTTATTTATATAAGAATAAAAATTATTTAAATGAATCAATAAAATATATGAAGATATGAGAATGACAACTCGTTAAAGACCATTTGAAGTTGGCCCCCCAAGTAATAGTTAAAATAACCTAATTTAGGGGCCATTTTCAAATGGTCTTTACCGAGTTGTCATTCTCATGTCTTCATATTAACATAAATTATTTGAAAAAATTTCAGGACTTTAGTGCCCGCGAATGGGTGAAACAAGGTGCTCCAAAAGAAAAATTGATGATTGGTATGCCCACCTATGGAAGATCATTCACCCTCGTTGATAAGGACAAATTTGATATTGGTGCTCCAGCTTCCGGTGGTGGAACTGCCGGAAATTTCACCAACGAACCTGGTTTCTTATCCTACTATGAGGTAGTTTTATAACCAATTTTTAAAGTTTAAATGATATAAATTAATATAATATTAAAATCACTTGAAATGCAAGGATATAAATGCAATTTATTGAAGATAAAAATCCAATCCTCTTGTGGAAAGATATAAAAATATATTTTTATTTATGTAAATTAGTAACTTGGGTTAATAATTGTTAAAAATTTCCTACTAGGTCTGCAGTTTTCTGAATGAGGACAACACAACCTTGGTTTGGGATAGTGAACAGCAGGTACCATTCGCTTATAGAGAGGACCAATGGGTTGGTTTTGATGATGAGAGGAGTCTTGTAAACAAGGTAAAAAAATAATATAATCAATATCCTTTCAAGAAAATAAATAAAAAAATTATTCCCTTATCTTTTTAATTTATCAAGTGTTAGAATAGACTGAAAATTTTTTAGTTTTTTAATAAAAAATGTTTTTCTACCCAGGCGGAAAATTTATGGATAATGTATCGATATAATGATTATCGATAGTCACTGTATAAAAAATTATGCATAATTTTGATAACTTCAGTTTTTTTTGTTGCAATTATGCATTTTGCAATTATGCATAATTTTTTACATAGTGACTATCGATAATCCATTATCGATAGATTATCCATAAATTTTCCGCCTGGGTAGATACAAAAATAGGTTTTCGTGATTTTCAGCAGATTTTTCTAATGATATCTTTGGTTGGCAGAAACGAGATCAAGTTGTAAGTTTTCAACTTCAACTCGTTTCTGTCAACTCAAGATATCGTAAAAAGATCAGCCGAAAATCACGATAACTACTTTTGTATCTAGAAAAAGATTTTTTTCTATCATGATTCAAAAACTAATTTTTTTATGGTCCTCCCTATTAAACATTCAATTTAATGTTTGATTTTTATCAGATGACCTGGTTGAAGGAAGAAGGATTCGGTGGTATCATGATCTGGTCCGTCGACATGGACGACTTCAAAGGAAGCTGTGGAACTGGAAAGTATCCTTTGATCAAGGCCATGAAGAAAGAACTTTTGGACTATTCTGTTAAACTCGAGTACGAAGGTCCTTACGAAACGAATTTAAGAAGCGGAAAATATACTACAAAAGATCGTAAGTATTCTCATTTGGGATGGTCCAAAAATGCATTACAAACATTTTTTTATGATAGATGAACGCGATTCACCCCATTTTGTGTGGTTTTCGAAAAAAGAAATTACGTATTTTTTATTTTGAAATGAACATGGGATTTTACATATAAGGAAAGCTCATTTTTCGACGAAATGGAAAAGATAACTACTTGTTATTGACTTTTTGAAAATTAAAGTTTATTCACTTTTTAAGGAATGTTCGAAGAATGATTTTCACCAAATAACCTTTAATTTTTACCCCTCAAACCCCTTTATATTGTGCCTGGAAAATGCCCCAATAATTGGAATATGTACTATAGCAGTTTTATGTAAAATTCATGCTAAAAATACGAATTTTTGAATTTTGTCAACATTACAACTATTATGTCAACTATAAAAGTTAATAACTGTTCTTACTATTATGTCAACATTTTTATTCGGTAAGTGACAAAATTTTAAGTATTTTCTAACTAATTTTAAATTGTTTACACAATTTCTCTTTGTTTAAACAATTGTATTTTTCGTATAAATCACGACAAATTATTTTTGGGATTAATGACCCAACAAGTGAATGTCGAGAGCAGGGATCCAAACGAAATTGAGGGCCATTTTTCGATATTTTCCAATTATTCCTACAAATTCAAAATAGTTTAGCTAAATATTCAGCTGAGTATTAAAAAGTTCTGCAATATTATAGAACCACCGAGTTGCAATGTCGAAATTGTGTGTTATCAAAGTTTTACGGCGACAGAAACGAAAAAAAGGTTACTGGCTACTTTTTAAAAATAACTAAAATTTAAATAAATTTTAATACAAAAATTCTGAGAAAATTTTCCAATCATAAATGCATCCTAAAGAGGGTTTCACAGGCAGAATTTAATTTGAAAAATTTGCTTTAGTTAAAAAAACGGAAAAATTGAATTTTGCAAAAATGCCATTTTTTAAAAGAAATGCGATATTAATTAAAGAATTTGATATCCTGAAATTATTAAAGCTTATTCATAAAAAATATATAATTTTCCTATTTTTTTTATCAGACTTTCAGCGAGAAATTATTGTCACAGTGCGATACCATTGCTAAATCTTCATTTTCTTGGAACAGAATCATTGTTTTTAATCAAATCTTTTTTATTTTCATTCAGCGTCTCCATATCTCGGCAGCACGTTTTTATTTTTGTAAAAAATTGAAAATTTGAGTTTTAATCGCTATCCAAACCAAATTCTGAGAACCTAAGAAATTGTAACCCCTACATTCTCGGTCGATTTAATCAGAATTGGCTAACTTTTTGACATCAAACTTTATTTATATGTATTCAGCAACTCAATATCTCGGCTGCAAGTTTTTATTTATTTTTTTAACTTTATATTACAGTTTTTTTCATTATCCACAGGCGAGCTTGCTCAAATTTTAGGCTAGTGACACTTTGATATTGTCAACTTTCACATCTATTTCCTCCAGACTGGATAACTTTTTCTAATCAATCTTTCTTGACCTCAATTTAGAAACACTTCAGCTCGGGAGTGGACTTTTGTTTTATCTTTAAAGGTAATTTCGATGTTTCAGAATGATTTTTCGCTCCCGTGAAAAATTCACATTTTGTTGGTTATCTTGTTCTGCACTGCCACCCTTCAACTGTCCATAACTTGCTAAAAAAATAGTTTAAAAATGATTATTGTTCAAACAATTGAAGAATAAGTTCTGAAAGAAGAAAATACTTAATAATAAGCAGCATTTTGTAAAAGATTAGAAAAAACTACAGTTTTCTTCACCTTTGCCATGAAAAGTTAAAAGTGAATGATTAGTAATTGTTTGAACAATTGCAAAATGACTGAAACAAAAAATATTACTCCTAACATTTATTGTGTCACTAATTTCAGAAAAAAATAACTTCTTATGTTTTCTTGCGAAAAAAATTAAACAAATGGAAATTGTTTAAACAATTGAAAAGTGTCTTAAACAAATAATATTACTCCCAATAATCATTCAATGTGTCATTTATTCCAGAAAACAAGAACTTATCATGATATTTTGCGCAAAAAAATTTGGACAAATGGAAATTGTTTAAACAATTGAAATATGTCTTTAAAAAAAATATTCTTCTCAACATTTACTTACTGTGCCATTAATCCCAAAAAATACTAACTTATTATGATTTATAGGGAATATACCATTTTTTAAACAAACAACAATTGTTTAAACAATTTAAAATAAGTTAGAAGATACTTGAAATTTTGTCACTTATCAAATAAAAAGAATTCATATTGAAAAAATTCTAAAATTCGCAACATTAACATGAATTTTACATAAAACTGCTATATTCCATTTTTTGGGGCATTTTCCGGGCACAATATAAAGGGGTTGGAGGGTAAAAATTAAAGGTTATTTATTGGAAATTATTCATTGAAGATTCCTTAAGAAGTGACTAAACTTTAATTTGCGAAAAGTCAATAACAAGTCAATAACAATCTTTGCCATTTTTTCGAAAAATAAGCTTTCCTTATGTAAAATCCAATATTAATTTCAAAAACCCGGGGTCACGGGTGAATATTGAAAAAAATAAATAAAAAATACACAATTTGTTTTTTCGAAAACCACACAAAATGGGGGAATCGCGTTCTTCTATAAAAAAAAAAGTTTTTTTTGGTCCACCTTAATTCTCAATCATATTTGAAGGGTGGCACGCCATAAAGGAATAACCCACATTTTTTCTAAAATGAGATTATTGGCTTAAAAAATCAGATAAATTTGAAAATACATTGTAACAAAAGGAATTTTTTATAATTTCATTTTTCAAAAATTTTTTTGCAATTTATCAATTTTTTTGCATTTTTTCAATTTTTTAAAATAATTTTCTCAAGATTTTTCAAATCTTTGCAACATTTTTTAACCTTTTGTAACTGCATAGCTCATGTAGAAGAAACTGCCTGAAACAAAAATTATTACTCTTCTTTTTAACACAATTTAACTGCCTCATTAAGTCCACAAGAAAAAAATATCTGTCCATAATTTATAGAAAAAATTGCTTAAAAAATGATTGTTTAAACCATTGAAAAATGTCTAAAACAAAAAATATTACTCTCAACATTCACTTGCTGTGTCATTAATCCCAGAAAATACTAACTTATTATGATTTATAGGGAATATACCATTTTTTAAACAAACAAAAATTATTTCAACAATTTAAAATAAGTTAGAAAATACTTGAAATTTTGTCACTTATCGAATAAAAATAATTCATATTGAAAAAATTCCAAAATTCGCATTTTTAGCATGAATTTTACATAAAACTGCTATATTCCATTTTTTGGGGCATTTTCCGGGCACAATATAAAGGGGTTGTAGGATAAAAATTAAAGGTTATTCGGTGGAAATTATTCGTTGAAGATTCCTTAAGAAGTGACTAAACTTTAATTTGCGAAAAGTTAATAACAAGTAGTTATCTTTACCATTTTTTCGAAAAATAAGCTTTCCTCATACAAAATCCCATGTTAATTTCAAAAACTCGGAGTCACGGGTTAATATTGAAAAAAATATGTAAAAAATGCGCAATTTCTTTATTAGAAAACCACATTAAATGGGGGAATTGCGTGCTTCTATCAAAAAAATTTTTTTGAACCACCCTAATTCTCAATCATATTTGAAGGGTGACATGCCATAAAGGAATAACCCACATTTTTTATAAAATGAGATTATTGGCTCAACAAATCAGATAAATTTTAATATACATTGTGACAAGAGGAATTTTTTATAATTTCATTTTTCACATTTTTTTGCATTTTTTAAATTCTTTAAAACAATTTTTCTCAACTTTTTCAAGTCTTTGCAACATTTTTTAACCTTTTACAACTCCATAGCTCCAAATGAAGACATGAGAATGACAACTTGGTAAAGACCATTTGAAAATGGCCCCTAAATTAGGCTATTTTAACTATTACTTGGGGGGGGCAACTTCAAATGGTCTTTAACGAGTTGTCATTCTGATGTCTTCAAATCTACTTTGCTTCTGCGTCTTTGAATTGAAAATAAGATGTTATACCTACATCGTGGCCTAAAATTGAGAAAATTTGCGCCTGGACCGAAAACAAATTTCCCCTGCACTTTCTCAGAACTCAATGACTTTTTTCAATCAAACTTTTCATGCCTTAATTCAGTACTATAGGTACCTCGATAGCAAGTTTTTTTTTCAAATTGAAAATTGAGTTTTCGATCAGCATCCAAAGTTGAAAAAACGCGCATTCGGAAAGAAAAGAAAAATTCCCCATCCATTTTCTCGGAACTTAATGACATTATCCAAACAAACTTTTTTGGTGTCAATTCAGAAACTCAATAATTAGAAATCAAATTTGTGTTTTTTTCTGAAATTGAAAATTGTATTTTTAATCACTAGCCAAATTTGAGAAAATGTGCGCCCCGAGCGAAAAAAATATACTCTCCCTTCATTTTCTCGGAACCTAATAAAATTTTGCAATGAAACTTTTCACACTTCAATTCAGTTTTGATATACCTCGAGAGAGGTTATTTGCTGTTTTTTGAATTCAAAATTAGATTTTACGGAACGGTTTTTGTCTCTCCTGCAGGGATCCGAACGAAACTTTCGTTTCATTTCGTTACTCATAGAAAAAAATTATTTATTACCTAACTGTGGTTTACTTTCTCAAGAATTGAACAAAATTAGATGATACCTGATGATACATTAATAATCGAATCGAAATTATTGTGATTAACTGCCTGTAACGAAATGGAACGAAAGTTTGGTTCGGATCTCTGCTCTCTAGGGATGCATTTCGAGACTTTTTGAGAAAAATTCGAGATTTCCTCGAAAAATGGCCAGATGAGTTCAAAATTGAACAGAGATCTCGAATCTCGAATAAAAAAATCGAGAATCTCGATTCAAGATCTTGAATTTTCGAGGATCTTGATCTCGAAAATTTCTAGATAGTTCTAGATCTCGAATTTTCGAGAATCTTGACCCGAAATCTCGATTTTTTTTATTTGAGATTCGCGATCTCCATTCAATTTTGATCTTATCTGATCATGTTTTGAGAAAATCTGAAATTTGTCTCGAAAAATTTCGAAATGCATCTCTGCTACTGCTTCATCTGCATCTCATCTACTGCTCTCCTGAAAAATCAGCAAAATGTGACTTAGTCCCTTATGTCGTGCCACCCTTCATTTACCTTCATCATTTCTCTTTCCAATTAAAAATTATTCTCCAACAATAAACTCGATTTTAATTAATTCTAGCATCATCTCGTTAATATTCTCGTTTTCAATTAATTTCAGCAAATGAAGTCACTTGTGACGAGGAGGACAACCACATCTCCTACCACAAAGACAAAAACGACTGCACAATGTATTATATGTGCGAGGGTGAACGAAAGCACCACATGCCTTGTCCAGCAAATTTGGTCTTCAACCCCAACGAGAACGTTTGTGACTGGCCAGAAAATGTAGAAGGCTGTCTGCAACACACTCAGGCACCACCAGTCTGATTCCATCGTCATTCAATCGTAACATAAAATAAAGAAAGCACAGACGAACCAACTTCTGAAAAACGAGAAGTTAAACGACTTTCTGGAAACTAACACAAAGTCTGAGATTAAAATTCAAAGTTTGAGATTAAAACTAAAGTCTGAGACTAGAATTATTGGAAATCCAGTGATCCATTTCATCTCATCAGTATTAATCTTGCACGTTAATCATCCTTCACTACCAGTTAGCCTGTTTCTCTTCTCTTTTATTAATGCGTCCTCCAACGAATTTTACAATGTGCTCGCATTAATTGGCTATGAGTATTAAAATGAAAAACTCGACGAGGGTCAGCCAGGTTCGGGCCATTCGCTCGTAATTTCCGGAACTGAGGGCCGAGGCCTGGCAGGCTGTGTGTGGTGTTCCCAGGGTGAGAAGGACCTTGTCTGAAGAATAAGAAGGTGTCGTTTCTGTGCACACAGCTCGGCCTGCGATTGTCCGAAGTTGTCTTGCATCAGATTGCGAAGCTGTGTGAATTTGACGAGATTCGCGAAGCCATCGCCTCAGCCACATGCTCAGCCAGGCGATTTCGCAATCGCACTCCAACGGGTTTCCAGAAACTTGCAGGCCACCTATAAACAAAGTCAATTTAAGCTGATGATCTTTTTGGCTGCAAGATTCATCGGAAAGGGTTGCTGATGATGCGATTGGCTTTTTAAAAAGGTCCTCGTGCCGGAAATAGATTTTTGAAAAAACGTAGCTCAGGAAGTAGAGTTTAAAAAATTTAATGTCCTGATGAGAACCATAATCTTTTCCAATTTGTTCTAACACAAATTCTTCTTTAGCTCTTCGTAATTATATCGAAATTATTAATTTCGAAATTCTTAATTATTTCTCTACTTTGAAAATCCTTCCATTTCTTCCAGAGAAATCTATTTCCTTCACAAAAAGCTTTTCCAGAGCACAATCCAGCTTTTCGATTTTAATATTCTTGAGCATTCGAATAAAAATAAGTCTGGAGAATTGAGTATTGACTTTTGAAACTGGATTCTTGGCAGAAACAAATAATAAGAAAACCAGAAATGTGGAAAAGATTTGAGAAATTATATTCTAGAATGAATATGAATTGTTATTTATATTACTATTACTGTATATAATTTTTTTTATATCCCAAGACCATCATCAGCACCTGATCGGTTTAGAAATTAAGATCCTAAGTGTAAGTTTTAAATTATCTACGTGTGCTGTCCTCAGCAAGGCGATTGTTACGCAACTCCTGGTGATTATGTATAAACAGACATTAACTGTACGATAGTTAAAAAGTGTTGCACCATACCATGTAACATTTCCTTAGACACGTACAACCATTGCATTTTTTTCATAAAATTGATTAATAAACTTTAAGAGACACGAAACTCGAAAGGTGACTTTCAACAAAATAAAATGTAAAACATTTTTAATTAAATAAAGAAATTGTTGTATATAAAGATCTTATAAGGATCTTCTATAAAAGATCTATATAAAAATCTTCTGTAAAGAGTTTCCTTACCAGCGACCATATTGGTCCCAACTGTTTCCCAGGATAAATTTCCATAAATTACAGAAGGGCTCAGTTCGTTGATATGATTGTTTCGAAGGTCGAGAGTGAGTTGAGAAAGATGTTTTGTCAAGGACAAAAATATATCAGACTGTAGCCTTCGGACGGATGTATCCTTGATTCTAAGAATTAGATCGCTTCCTTCGATGGTTGAGAAAGCATCAGGCGAAATAATTTCAAGATTATGACCAGTAATTGTCAGCTCTCGAAGTTGCTTTGTAAAGGTATTTTGTATCTGGTCCTTTAGGTAGTGTTCCATCATCTGGATTTCCACAGTTTTCAAAGGCAAACCTTGGAGAAGGTATCGAAGGTGAAATCCAGCCACATCTGGCCAGGATTGAACTCTCAAGTATTTTAGATACCTCAAGGATCTTAGACAATCCTTGTCGACTTGTGTTGTTTTGTTCAAATTTTTCAGATTTAGTTTCTCCAAACGTGAAAATCCCACGAAGCTGTCTCTTGTTAACTCCTAAAAAGATTTAAAATTCCATTAAGAATCTGAATCATTTATAATTTCTAGAAAGATTTAAAATTCCATTTAGAATCTGAATCATTTTATTTCATATTACGGTCACTTCATGAACGATTATCTGAAAACAATTGTGGTCATATTTCAGAAAAACTTTTTTAATTGGTCTATAATTATTTCTGATACTTCTAAATTCGATTCGTGTATTTTAAGTATAATAAATTATTTTTCATTAAGCCAGAAAAATTTTTTGAAAATATGTGGACGTGTGAAAAATGGCGATACTGCGTCATTTTTAAAAAGAATTAAACACTAAAGTTACTTACTTTTCATCGCGCCTCTATTGAAACTTCGAGTTTCGGTACCTGTAGAGCGGGTTGAAACACGGTGTTTGCATCCCTA
>JBAGKK010271343.1:0-20694 GCA_037177015.1 Euceroptres primus | reverse complement strand
CTTGTATGATGTCGTTAATAAAAATGAGAAATAAAACTGGTCCCAAGTGGGAGCCCTGTGGGACACCAGATTTTGGGTAAAATCTTTCCGATTCAAAATTCCCAATTCTGACATACTGAAATCTCTCCTTCAAGTAACTACTAAGCCATAAAAGTAATGATCCAGTGACATTGAATGCTTTTAGTTTAGATAATAACAGATTATGATTAACTCGGTCGAATGGGTGTTCAAACCATAAACTATGCGCCTAATCATGCACACAATGATATGTTTGGAGGGAAATGCAGATCAGAAAACTGTGAGGGAAAAGAAAACATTAAGAAAAACGTTTTGTTGGCCGAAAAAAAGTTCGGATGTCCCAACAAAAAAATTTATTTCATATATGGTACACAAAAGTGCTTTGTACCAACATTCTACCAGTACTGATGGCACAACTTCGGATTTTCAGTACTGCTTAGTTATATACTCAGGCAAATTATATTTAACTGCATTTTTGCACGATATAGTTTGCCAGCATTTGCTTTAAATGTCCCTGACATATTGAGTCACGTTTTTCACTTCGAGTTTTAAATATTTCCTTCCTTTATTGTTTAATTTATTGTTTTCGTGAAAAGACAAATGTGTTTGAATCAGGAAGTAACTCAATACGCGTAACTTCTAGGAAGACGTGATTTTGTAATCAATTCAATTAGTAAGGTGATATACAGGCCGCATTCTTAATGAAACTCTAATGGACTTATAAATGTAAAATAGTACATTTCGATACGTGTGTGAGAGGTCAAGTGCGCTAAAAATCACCTTTCACACAAGTATCGAACAGTATTTTATACCACGAGAGCCGAAAAATCATGTCAAAATTGAGATTTTGAGGTTAGAGTGGTATAAATATTTTTTAGTTATTTATTAACGCAACAGAAAATCCCAATGTAACATTTTAGTCGGCAGCATAATGAGAAATCAAAAAACAAGACTGTGGCAATAGAATAAATGATTCACTTTAGATCAAAATAATAACGCTTTTTTCATAATAATTCCATTGTCTTTAGAAGGAACGGAAGATGCACACTAAAAATGAATGCTTAAAATTATTACACCTTAAAATTAACTTAAATTCAGCAAAATTTGTCTGATTTTAAGAAAATCGTTCTGAATTTATGAAACCTCAATAGATGAATTCCAGAACTTTATTATTATCCGTGAATAATAATAAAGTTCTGGATTTATTATTATCCATTGATTATTATTATCCATGGATAATAATAAAGTTTTGGAATTCATCCATTGAGGTCTTATAAATTTAGAACGATTTCCTTAAAATCAGACAAATTTTGCTGAATTTAAGTTAATTTAATTTTAAGGTATAATAATTTTGAGTATTCGTTTTTACTGAGCACCTTCCGTTCCTTCTAAAGACAATGAAATAATTATGAGAAAAGGGACTCAGTGATTTATTGCTTAAGAAATAATATTTTGTTTTATTCATAAATAATGAATACTTACCTATTTTCAATTAATTTAGGAGACAAAAGTAGTCGTAAGTGCTGAAAAAGTGAAAACTTAATTTTTAATAACATTTATTTGTTTATAAATATGTTTTATTACTCATAAAAAGTGATGAATAAACCATTTTGAATTAATTTCTGCGAAAAAAAGAATGAAAAATGTGCAAAGAATGAAAAATTATTTAATATATTTTATGTAATTTTATATTTTATATAAAATTATTTTATATAAATAATTTTATATAAAAATAATTTATTCAAATAACTATTAGTTTATTTATAATAAATATTTGATTAATCATTAGTAATCATTCCGTGCATTATATTTTATTGTATTAGTCAAAACGTGACTAAAATTACATTTTTCAGTACTCTTTATTCACAAAAGGCAGAGAGGTTCAACTTAGAGAGGTCATAACTTTTGACCCATTAAAGTTAAAACCACGTTTTTTTTTTAATTTCTCAGAATTGAGTTCTTTTTCATTTATCCTTATGTAATTTTCACGTCAATATTGCAAAAATAATCAAGAAAACGTGTTTTCCAAGTTTTGAGAAAAACTGTGAAAAACACAAAATTCATAACTCCGAAGTTTATGAAAATAGAACATTGTTTTGTTTTCAATTTACGTGGAATTTTATGTGCTTTTAGTTATCCTCTGGCAGCTTAAACGTAGATTTATTAGGGAACACTTTATTTCGCAAAAACTAAACCTGTGATTTTTGGTCATAAAAACAGGCAAAAAGATGTTATCTTTGAGAGGTCTTAGTTCGCGATCTATTGGACCTAGAGAGTTGTTCTTTGTCTTAAATTAAAGATAATTATGTCTACGAGACCATTTTATCGTAGGTCAATCGATTATACAAATTCTAGATGGTTTTTTGAAAAGTAGCGATTTTTGGGCAAAAATCGAAAAAACAAGGTTTTTCGAAACGCTATATCTCGGAAAATATTGGTGCTAGGACATTAATTTCTCAGAATTTTGTCTACTTTCTTTCCTCTCTGTATCTTTTTTCGCTAAAATCCATAGAAGAGCAACAATCCACGTATGTATGATTTTTAGCACCTTTCTCAAAAAATATGCCCGGGTATCAGTCCGAAATTCTTATCGCAAAACTAGGTGGTATATAAGTGGCCCAAATTTAAGCGATTAAGCAAAAAAATGCGCTCGTGAGTTAATAGCGTGTAAAATGACAAGTTGACTGGACTAATACAGTTTACTTTTTAAAAGAGAGAGGTGGCGAAGAACAGTGAATTCTGTTATCTAGAAATCAATCACGAATTATATTGCAGAAACCTAATTTTATTCTAAATACAACAAAATTTCAAAGATTCGTAACTAAAAGATATATGAAATGAGTGCATAAATTTGAGAGGTTGAACAACAAATATAAAATAAGAACTTCTCTGTCGAAAAGTCAATAAACGCGTAAAACAGCAATGAACTCTGGCTCCGTGAACTTGACTAGCGATAAAAGGAAGCGTTTGGTACTTTGCCAAAATTTTCTTGGGTCTCGAAACGAACATTCGCCAACATGATTACTCCACCGGAATTTGTTGGCGACATTCGAGAAATAGAGAAAAGTTTTTTTTATCGATAAAACTATCTAGCATAAACTTTGCCGTCTCCGGTAATAAAATTTTTTATTGGCTAGTGCTAAATTATAATTATTTCGCTTTTTCGTGACTGAATCGCGTATAACTTCGTGCGTGTATCATTTATTGGCACGTACGAGTCGTTATTTCAACAAGAATTCAAATGGCTTCCAGTGCAAGAAACGTGTTTCCGGAATATGCGGAAGTGGCGTTTCCTCTTTTCTGACCTTTGAGGAATTAAAGTTTAAGTGCATAAATTATCAAATTTAACATTATTTAATTTTTATTTCTTTGATTACGAATTTACTTTTCTTAAAGAGTCATCCCGTGCAAAGAAAAAAATTATATAATCCTTGAAAGAAAGGACTCAGTCATAATAATATTGGAAAAAACGTTTTACACTTTTGGTCGAAGTTTTTAGATTTCTTATCGTTATTACCATCTGCTTGACATCCTAATATTAACTTCATATATATATATATTTATATTTATAATAGTAACTTTCTTTTTTCGTTAAGTGCATTTAATTAGAGTTCATTATGGTCTATTTTTTAGAAGTGATAAATTATTTGTCTTTAAAATTTTACGCTTGAGTTAAATATTCGTGTTACTTTCTTGCAACACCGGCTCGTTAAATTGTAATAAGTGACGAGAGCGTATCGTGCACATTTTTTATAGCAAACTGTTAGCGAGGGGAACCTTGTAATTAACTTTGAATCAACGGTGATTTTAAAATAAATTCAAATGCGAGGTGTTGCTCTGAGTTGTATGTTCGTCCAAGATTAAATTTTACTTTTCTTTTTTAAAAAGAAAATTATTAAGAAAATGGGCAAAATTAAAGTTTCAATAACAAAATACTTTTGAAAGTTTGGTTTCTATCAAAAAGATTATTTTCAATGTGTTTATTAAAATCGTAGTAAAAATTTTTACTGGCCTAAGTCAAGTCTGTAAGACCTGAGGCCAAATCTTCAATTTGCAATAATTGAATAATGTAGTGATCCACGTCAAGACAAGAATTAATTGATTCTCGAGTTCTGTCGCTCGATATTGAAAAAAAATATTGTCAACGAGATTTTTGAAACTTCTTTGGTTTTTTATCGCCTCTTCTTGCTTTCATTTTCCAGGTGAGACAAGCGATATTATTGAATCTTGCCTGCCAAAGGGAACTGTCATTTTAACAGGTTACATGTGACATTTTATTTAATGAATTTGTATTTTTTAATTCGATAAAATGATTGAATCTCCACCTGGACCTAGTCAAAAGAAAAAGCTTTTGATAAAACCATTAATTCTAAATAAATGAATGGTTTATACATATGGGTCATTCCAAAGATTTTTTAAATTTCAGTCAAAATTCCGCGCGTCCATGACAGCGATTTATCTGGCGATTTTTTTCCTAATAGTAAGTAGGTGCCCGAAAACCGCCAAAAACGAAGTATTAGATTTTTCGATTTAAAACTTTCTGAAAAACTTTTTTTTTTAAATTTGAGTTTTTCGTGACTTTTGCGTTTCTTTTCAAATTTTCATAAAAAATGTAATTTATAACCGATTTTAATGTTTAATGGCTGAATTTATTCATTTCAGAGAATAGTTTTAGGAAAAATATTGACCTTAAACGCATTTCCAAAAACGCAAGTTAGGGCCGTTTTCAAAATTGTCTATAAATTCACTAAATTTCACAAAAATTCATAGAGCTGACAATTTTTAATTTTCAAGATAAGCGATCTCGCTTCTGGATTCAATTATAAGGTATATTATACTTAATGAAAATTTCATGGAAATAATTCTTGTGAAGCCATTGGTGATCTCTGATAAATATTTATAACGCTAAAAAAGATATTTTTGATCAAATTTGCCATTTTCACATCGACTTAACAGCTATAGTCATAATTTTATATATGCTTATTATATGTAAATTTACACATTCAACCTTGTACAAAAACAGCCTCAGATGCTTTTCAGTGCATTTTAATTTTTGAGATACAATGAATTTTTGAAATTACCTCTATTTTCGTGGTTTACATGAATTATTTTGAAAAATATTGCTTTTACAGAAAAATACTCCACAGAGAAAATGTGGAATATTTATGAAATGTGGATTTATGAAAATGTAACTTTTTTGTAAACGACATTTTTTGGAGAAATCATTATTTTTCGATAAAATCAGCCATAAATGAAAATCACTCTGATTTTTCATAATTTCGGCCAAAAAACGTGCTATGCCTTGAAAAGTATGCATTTCAGAGAAAAATATTGCATAAAAAAAATGTAGATTTCAATAGATTACACATTTTTTCTGGAAATCTTTTTTTTATGTAGTCGATATTTTAAGAGTGACACTAATTTTTCCAATGGAAAAAAAGTTCTTTTCAGTTTCTCTCATTTACCGAGAAAGGTATTGTCTTCATAATGCACTTTTATGACAGGCTTAAAGACCTTGAAAACCCACAAATATTTTGTGTAAAACATTTTTGTCTACAGTCAATAGTTTTCTAAAAAAATCAATTTGAGTTTTAAAAATTTGTAACTTTCTGCGTTTTTTTTTTATTTTTTCGTGAAGAAGGTTTAGAAAAAATTCCAGATAATAGTAAATTATAATTTTTTATTTTATTTAAATCGATGGAATTTGTATTTGGTGATAAATATAATTTTGAAAAAATAAAGGCAATTTACCCAACAGTTTTTTGCAAATAACACAAGCCTGTAAGGGCTCCTGAGGGCTTTTGACATATTTTTTCGAATCGAGAGTGGTTTCTTGTGTAATTTTTTGCTCCGAATTCGAATATGACTTCAGAATTTGCCCACCACTTCAGAATTCCGAGTTAAATAAAGTTAAAGTTGTCAAAAATGACTATTTTGGTCGTATTCGTAAAGTCATTTTACTAAGAGGACAATTTTTTTGTACATTAAAGTTAACGTAAATATAAAGGATTATTTATGTACTATCTTTAAAATGAATTTTTGCTTGCCGTGAAACGATTTTTTTTCTCCAAAATATTTAAGTTTAAAGTTATGAACTTTTGACAGAATTTTATACCTCAACTTCAATTCTTGGCCACAGTTAAGAAGCATATTTTAAAAATTTTGTATTTCTCAAGAATAATCTTTAAGACCTTAGCTTTCAATTAATCCATTAAAAATTTTAAAATCTTCACGGGTGTTCGAAGTATTAATTTATTTAAGTGGCCGTGCCCAATCCATACTCGTCGAGTATGCGATCGACACGGCGAAGGATTCTACATGCTTACACAAATGAATTAATATTTCGAAAACCCGTGATGATTTTTTAATGTTCGATGGATTAAATGAAATCTAAAATCTTATAAATTCTTGCTGGGAAATGCAAAATTTTTAAATTAACTTTCTTAGCTCTGACCAAGGGTTGAATTTGAGGTATAAAATTCTGTCAACAGTTCATAACTTTAAACTTAAATATCTTGGCGGAAAAAAATCGTTTCACGGCAAACAAAAATTCATTTTAAAGATAATGAATGATCCTTTATGATCACGTTGACTTTAATGTACAAAAACTTGCTCTCTTAGTAAAATGACTCTACGAATACGGCCAAAATAGTCATTTTTGATAACTTTAACTTTATTTAACTCGGAATTCTGAAGTGATGGGCAAATTCTGAGATCAGATTCGGATTCGAAGCATAAAATTACATAAGAAACCACTCTCGATTTGAAAAAATATGTCAAAATCCCTTATTTCGCAGGCTTATGTTATTTGCAAAAAAACTGTTGGGTAAATTGCCTTTTGATTTTCAAAATTATATTTATTAATGTATACGCATTCTATCGATTCAGATAAAATAAAGAATCATAATTTACTATTATCTGGAATTTTTTTCTAAACCTTCTTCACGAAAGAATACAAAGAAACGCCGAAAGTCAACAATTTTTTAAACTCAAAATTTATTTTTTTTAGAAAACTATTGATTGTAGAGAAAAATGTTTTACACAAAGTATTTGTGGTTTTTCAAGGTCTTTAAGCATGTCATAAAAGTGCATTACAAAAACTTAACACCTTTCTCAATAAATGAGAGAAACTGCAAGGAACTTTTTTTCATCGTAAAAATTAGTGTCACCCTTAAACTATCGATCACATGAAAAAATGCTTTCCAGAAAAAATGGGTGATTTATTGAAATCTGCATTTTCTATGTGCAATATTTTTCTCTGAAATGTATACTTTTCAGGGCATGTGACGGCTGTGTTTATCGAAAAATAATGATTTCTCCAAAAAAATGTTCTTTACAAAAAAGTGGTATTTTTATAGAATACACAATTTCTCTTCAGAATATTTCTCAGTAAAAGCAATATTTTTCGAAATAAATCATAAAAACTGCAAAAATAGAGGTCACTTAAGAAATTCACTGTATCTCAAAAATTAAAATGCACGGAAAAGCCTCTGAGGCTTTTTTTGTACAAGGTTGAATGTATTTTACATATAGTATTCATATATAAAGTTAGGACTATAACTGTTAAGGCGATGTGAAAATAGAGAATTTGATTGAAATGTCAAGACAAGATTAATTTTCCTGACTTGAAGTTCGTTACAAATGATTGAACTTGAATTTTATTGTCTTGTCTCGCTTGAATTCATCACTAGAATAATAAATTTATTGATTCCACTAATTAAAAATACAAAATAATATTTTTAAATTATTTAATAATTTACCCAATCTGAAATAAAATACAAAGACAAATAATTTTTTCTATCTCAACGCAATTTCGAGTCGATTTTATAACAGACGAGAACGCTTCTTCTCTCGTTTATTTTTCTTGAAATACTAACAAGGAATAAACGGGGTCTGAGTATCGCGAAATTCCCATAATTGGAATTCTCATCGAAGAGAGTTCACCTTCAAGAGTGACGATGAAACAAAACTGTATGGAGTTTGTCGCATGGTCACACTAAGAAATCCTTGTGTGTGTACTGCAGCAAAAGACTATATGCATGCAAAACTTTTACTGAATACGACTGCCTGAGAATTATCTACAATGTGTCCCGGAAATTGATAAGAACTTCCCTCACGAAGAAAAAAAGAAATTGTTGAATTATTTTCTACATTATCATCTTCAACTTTATCAATCATATATTAAAACTTTCACATAATTTAATAAATCATTTAATAAAACTTTTTTGCAGCAAAAAGGATAATAGTACATTATATTTCAAAAAACCACACATGTTGTATAAGAAATGAAATAAGAACAAGATTTTAAATTCTTTTAAAATAAAATGAGCCATACAATTTTTCTAATGTTATTTTTATTTGTTGTCACATTGCGAGTAAAATTTAAAAATTTAATTTTCCTAACTGAATTTTCTGATGAAATGTGAGTCAGGAACACGAATTATTTTTTTTTTTAAATTTTTTAGACACCCTATATGCGTTTATCCATTTGTGTGCGAGCGTGGGCGCCATGAAAGCTTCATGGATAATACAAGGGACTTTCACATATATCCAAATCCCATTTGTGTTTATGGCGTGGCTGCACACTTGTGGACAATATTCACACATACTTGCTTTTACACATAGTTACTTAGGCATATCTGTGGTCACATTGCAAAGCATAGAACCCCTCCTCTCTCTGATATCGATTGTTGCTGTGGGTGAAACAAATGAAGGGGAGTACCTTGCAAATTAAGGATAGTCGATAGGAAACCAAACAGGATCGAGCTCGAAAGGGTTCCAACTCGTAATTGAATTGTCTGCGAGCATTGCAAATATTTAAATAGGTAACAGTTGTTATCTATCAAAACCTACGTTTACATTATTTTAAGAGCTCCAACAATTCCAGCAGGATTTTTCGAATCGAACAGTATGTTCAAATTTCAACAAACCTGAATAATATGAAAGTATTTTTTAAAAAATCATCAAAAGTAACAAAAAGAATCATATTCAAGAAAGATCCAAAATAGTTGGATCAGTCAACTATGAGGTACTGATAATTTTATTAATTTGTGTAATCATTTTGTTGCTTTGTAAATTTCTTTTGATGGATTCAGATGTAGATGAGTTCCTTTCGTAATCCATTTAGATATATTTGATTTCTCAATTGTTCTGATACATGGAGGTAGATATCTGCTGAAATGAAAATGCAAATCTGAACAATTTCCTGTCTTAAACTGCTTGTGGTTAAGATGGGATACAATCAGCAGAAACATAGTAATTGTATTCAGATTCTGTACCGCTATAGCCCTGAAGGCTATTCCTTGAAACACATCTTATACATATACCGTATACCCGGCGTTGTGAAAATCACAGTTCCGGTGGAAAGATGACATTATAGGCCCAGACACGTTTCTCTCCTCGAATTTCAAGCTCCAATGGGAGACCCACAACAGCTCTAGGAATATTTGATGAATTACTTCCCATAACATCCACTCAGACTATGGAAGCAAATTGTCAGCTTTGACAATTCTATCTTTAACTAGTTTGACTCACAGATGAATGGATGTTGCCAAAATACAAATTGATTATTTTGCAATATTTACACCATTGGAATTAAAAAGTTGAAATTAATTAAATTAATTCCTCTTTTTATTCAATTGAAATCTTGAAATATATCTTAGGTGAAAGTATATTCAACCTGAGGAAAGTCATGAATAAACTTTGCTATTCAGATGTTCATTTGTTAATCGACTTGTCGCGTTTGTCAACCATCCTCGTTGGCCAAAGAAGATAATTTTTTAGTGGTTTAGAACCAATCATGGGAAGAGCATTAAGAACCAGTTTCTCTATAATCTATATCACAAGATATAAGTCTATAATCTATGTCGTAAGATATAAGTACTTAAGCCAGTTTTATCGTTGAAGCGCATCGGAAACATGGCAGAGTAGTTCGTGACTTCTTATTTCCGGGCATTCTGGATTCTCCAACCATCTTGCTTACCCTTTAGCCATATTATCGCGATTCTGACACCTCAATGATTTATTACCAACTTACAAACATTCTTGTATTCGATTGGTTAATGCATCAGGTCGATCGCCTTGTGCGCATAGAGGCTTCAAAGCATTATTCATCAACCTAAAGTCGATCTATCACCGGCAAGTATTCAACCTTGCCTCACCTCACGTTTATGCCCAGTTTCATCCCATTTCCAGTCACATTACTTCAACATGTTCAAGTTGACTTCTAAAATTTTTAAATATTTGTATGATCTTGAATAGATAAGTTCTCATTCTTATAGATCAGAGAATTTAGTTAATAATATCCTAATAGCCAGGGTGTCTAGCGTCCTAGAAATCCTCTGCATTTGAATTACACTCATCTCTCGTAACTGTGCCGGCCTCGAGTCTGATCAACGGGCGCTATTATATTCTAGTTTGAAGCAAACAAGCAAACAAGAACTTTATTTAATTTAAACAAAAGATTTATTCGATCCAAGTAAAAATTTATTCAAAACAAATAAATAAGGATAAATAAAGAATTTGTTTAAATCAAACAAACATTTTTTGGCCCCATATCAACGATATAATTTGATTCAAACCAATTTTGTTTGAATCAAACAAATATTTTTTTGAGAGAATTTTTTTATTCAACAAATTATAATTATATCTTAATAGTTATAATTATAATTTAACAATTATTACAATTATATAAGGGTGAAAATAAAAAATCGACGAAAATATGTCCCGAGAAAATTACGCTGTTATTCTAAAAAATATCCTGATGGAAATATAAGGTTTTTTAACACGCGAGCCACTCTACAATGTCCTATGCTTACATTTATCTATATGTTACCACGCGTAAAAACTTTTAAAAATCTGAAAATGTCATCGTGTCCCTTGTCTCTGATTATATTTATAAGTGTTTGAAAGCCTTTTTGCAGTATTTTAAAATAAAATTGGATGTTTTTCTGGAATACACCTTTTTTCTATTACTCCTAAAAATAAAAAACGAAATTAATAATTGTTTGATTAATTTCAATTTCAAGAAAAGAATAGCTTTTCATGTGTCCCCAGATTTGAATTTCAGTTTTACTCATCGTGTCCAGAGACACTTTTTAGTTTTTTAGTAGTTTTTTATATTTAAACCATAAAACAAGTGAATTTTGACGTATATTTTACAATATACTCATGTGAAAATCTGTCAAAAATGTAAATAAAATCAGCAATTAACAATTCCCAAAATTTCGAAAACTGTACATCTTTGTAATGTCATCGTGCCCCGCGTTTTTTTCAGATAATTGCAGTTTTTATAAAATAAGTTATACGTGTAAACATTGTCCGTAAAAACTTATTTGTTCTTACAAACTCGCAATTTAAACAAATTTATATTATGGAAGTAACCTTTAAAAAAGAATTCCTTTTCATTGATTTATTGTCATCGTGCCGTACGACCATTTTATGATATCTTGAATGAAGTTAGTCGTTTTGTTTGAAAAGAATAATACTTTTCAAATAGGTTAACGAAAATAGAAAAAGATTCTTTTCAGAAAATTCATATTATTTATCATTTAATGTAATTACGATATTATTTATTTACAATAAATGTTGAAATATATATTCAATTCGTTCTCTATAGTATAGTCCATTCATGTATTTTAAGGGCTGGAGATCGTGAAATATCACGTTGGTAAAAAAGGGTAAAAAAGATCATAAATAAATTCTAAATAAGTTTCTTGATCTTTTTCTCTACTATTTTCGTCATAATTCAGTTGCGTACTAACAGAAAAAGCGTTCTTTAATCAAATTCAAAATATTTTTTTCAACAAAAATTATTAGGTGAATATTGACGATTTTTTTATTTTCACCCATAATTATAATACTGCAAAATCAGGTATCACAGTTAGTCCCCTATTCCCCCTTTTCCCCCTTCCCCTATTATTCTCCAAATCTCCTAAAATCACTTTTTTTTTATAGTTTTATTCCTTTTTCTCCCTTTTTCCCTTTTTATATTCAAATTTCCGAATAATTTTTCAATAATTATGAGAAACAGAAACTTGTATCATTCAGAAACTCTTTTAATGTTTTCTTAAATTTCCTATAATTTCCAAATTTTCAAAATCTACGAAAGTCTCCTAAAATCTCTTTAAATCCTCCAGAATCTTTAAAATTGATTTAAAATCCTTTAAAATTCTCCAAAATATTTGAGACTGCATTAGAATCTTCTCGGTTCTCCTACAATAACCTTATAAAATAATATCCCAAAATTCTTAAATATTCTACAACATATACTAGACTCTTCAAGAATATTCTAAAATTTTTTGAAAACTTCTGTAATCTTCTAAAATTTCCTACAGAATCTTTTAGAATCCTTCAAAGTCTACAAAAGATGACCGAAATTTATTCAAATTTTTTCAAATTTTCAAAACTTATCTGAAATCTGTAAAAATTCTTCAAAATATTCTAGATTTTTAAAATCTACAATCACTTAGATTCTTCTGGATATTTTCCATAATCTTTTAGAATCTTCTGGACATTTTCCATAATCTTTTAGAATCTTCTGGATTCTCCTATAATAATCTTATAGAATCTTAAAGAATTCTGAAAAATTCTTTAATATTCTTCAAAATATACTAGAATGTTCCAGAATTTCCTAAAATCGTCTAAAATCTTCTGAACTCTTCCATGATCTTCTAAAATCTTCTAGAATCCTCAAGAATATTCTGAAATGTACCTGAAGTTTTGAACCTTCAACTGAATGAACTTTTTTTCTTAACTTAAATTTATCTTTGAAATTTTGTCCAATATAGAAAATAAAGAGATAAGTAATGAGTTTTTTATCAGTACATTAGTTTTTATATTAATAAATTAATATTTTAGAACAAACTTGAGTTTAAAACGAAATCAAAGATTTCGTTCATTTAAACGTTCAGAACTTCAAGCTCATTATTCTGAACTGTATTAGAATTTCCAAAATTCTGCAGAATCCTTTAGAATCCTCTCAAATCTACAAAAGAGCCTAATAATCTTGAAGATTTTCTAGGCTGTTTTCAGAATCTTCCTAAAATTCTGTAGACTTTTTGAGTCGTCAAAAAAAAGTCTAGAAGAAACTAGAAGATTTTAGAACTTTATGAAAGATTTTGGAAGAATCAAAAAGTCTCTGGGAAATTTTAAACCACGCAGAAATTTAGATTGTAGAAAATTTTTTGGGATTTCAAAAGATTTATTGAATCTACATGGTTTATGGAAAATTAAAAATATTCTACAAGATTTTAAAAGTTTGTTGAAAAATCGAGAAGTCATGAAGGATTTTAGAAAATTCTAGAGCATTCCAAAGATTCTGAAAGTTTAAAAATTTGATGAGTGTTTTATTAGATTTTAAACAGGAATCTAATATTTTTAAGGATTTTTTTACGATTCTGGAGAATTGCATTTTCCTTGGTATATAAAGAAAAAGGCTTCCCTCTTTTTTTTTAAATCTCCTTTTTCGAAAAAGAAATCCCCTATTTTCCCTAAAATTGAACTACTGGACCACTGTGATCCCTGTATCATATAATTATAATTATAACGGTCAGGGAAAATGAAAAATTGTCCAGGGAAAGTGTGGGCATTTTGAAATTGAGATTTTGTAGCAACCCTGAATAAAATCAGAAGTTGCTTTAGTAAGCTTTTGTAGAAAACTACTGGTTCATTTAGTAAGGCTTACTTATTCATTTAGTTAGGTTACTAAATGAATTTGTAGTTTTTTACTGTAAAATAGTAATTTTTTATTAAAAATTAGAAACGCTTACTAAAGCAATTGATAAACAACTTAGTAGAAAACTACTAATTCTTCTTAGAGAGTATTTCCTTAAAAAATAGTTTTTTCAGCTTATACAGATAAATGTACTTAGTTAAACACAAGAATTTTTCTCTAAATCTGAATTAGTCAAAAACTACTAATGAAATAACGAGATATAGTCCACCAGTTGAATTAGTAAGCATTTCTACCAAATTGGTGGACGACTTCTCGTTATTTCATTAGTTTTTGACTAATTCAGATTTAAAGAGCTCATAAATCGCTTAATAAACATTTTATGGTTCATTTAGTTGTGTAAATTATTTTTATCGTACAGGTTCAAGAAAAAAAGATTTTTCCATGAAAGTTTATGGTAATAATTAAAAAATGAAACTTGGAAAAATTAATTTTTTACCTGGACAACCTGGAAAAGTCCTGGAATTTTTTTAAGGAGAAACGCTCCCTGGTATATAGCTAGGATGTTTAAATGAAAATGTTATTCCATGTGAAAGTCCTAGTTGTACCAAAAGTAGGTGCGATAACTTTTTATAACAATATCTGTGGAAAAGGCAGTTAGAAAATAGTTCATTCAAAAAGCAACACTGACAATATTGTCAACATTTTTATCGCTATCATTTTTTAAACGTAAATATTATTTGTTAATGACGTTTTCTAGATATTAACCGAAAAAATCTTTTCAAGCCTAGGGTCCTAAAGATCATCTGAATAACCACCGAAAGCTTTCTATTTTTATTTTTAAAAATTTTTAATTTAATTTAATTTAATTTAAGATTTTTAAAAAAATTGGAGGTACAAATAAGTGTAAACATGAATATTTGACACTGAACAGTATTTTTCAGTGTACCTGTTGAAAAACCTTTAAAATTGTGACCTACTGAAAAACATATCCTTGGTTCAATGAGTTCTCTCCAAATGAAAAATATTTTATTCTACATAGTTTGTTTTGTAATTATTATAGAAATATAAATATCTAATTGAAATATCAAAACTCAATTAAATTAATAATTTCATTATTAATTATACGAATTTGAAATACAATGAATATTGCGAAGATCACTACAATTTGCATCAATACAATTTCTTTGCCTTCAGTCGTGTAACGAGTTTGTACGTACATTGGATGCAGTGCATTGAACCGTAATAATGCATGATTTCGCAATCAAGGTGTTTGACCAGTCTGGTTATACAGACTGTAACGATATCTAGGACAAAGATAATTCAAGGATTCTCTAATTCTTACGTCATTATCTCGAGACAGTAATTCGTAGTATTTATTTAATTAGGCCAAGAATTCATTCTAGGTAATGTTTTGTTTCATATCTTAACTTTAACCTTTTTCGGCTTATTTCTCCACAATAAATAAAAATTCATTTACAAATATTTATATTAAATGATGACATATACAAGGTTTTAAAAATATTCTTCGCTTAAAAAGAATTTCGAGCTAATACTAAACTTTTTATTATCTAAAAAGGTCGAAGCCGCATTAAAGTTTGTTTTCTATTATGTTTTATTGAGTATTTTATCCTTGACATTATTTATGTTGAATAAATTTGATTCGTTCCCTTAATAGAATTCTATAAAATCTGATTATTATAAAAATAATAAAAATGATAGATAATAAACAGGATTAATTAATTAAGAAAGTTAATTAGCTAATAGAAATTATAGGTTATTAAAATCACATTTAAGTGACTTCATAATTCCTTTTCGCAGATTTTATAGTTTATCATCATTCTTAATACTGATTGAGAAAAGAGACTAAAAACCCTTCACGGAACTTCCGTTAGCCTGCCAATATTTTAATGTCCATGAAAGTTTTCGCCCATTATGGTTTTCAGCCGTAAGTGTCAATTCGAATTTTATCGACTGTCATTTTCAGAAGAGTGATAGTATCTACTTAGCAGGTTCTGGTTTCGTGTTTGCTTTCCTTAAAAGCTTCCTAAATGGACATCATAAAGAGCATTTCGTCTTGACATTTGATTCTCATTTTTAAACTCATTTTGCAATATAAAACTCCCTTTATTATTATTTCTTTTTATAACTGTTCAAGAAAAATGCTCTCTCTATTTCTAAATTCCAAAACTATGTCGGTACAGTAATTTATTTAATTTATCTTCCTTTTTAATTTTATTTGTAATTATTTTTTAATTAAAATTTTCAATGAGTTTTTTTGTGTGAAAAAAACTTTTTCTCAAAACCGCAGAATAAAACCCATTGTATATTTTTGTAGATTAAAATCTGTTTTGAAGACAAAGCAATTTTAAATATGCTCATTTATTTTTTATTGCTTTTTTGTATTCTGAGCCGTGAATTCCAAGTAAACAATGTGCAATATTGTTCACGGTCAAACATAACGCGATAAATTCAGGGCGATTTATGTAAGGCACAGACAAGATCAGTTTCCGAAAGCGAGCAGATTATGAAATTCATTCATCAAGAAAACTCTTTTGTAAGTTCAATAAAATATATGTGGAAGTGACCAAAATATTTTGTTGTCCCATAAAAAAATTTGATTGATACCATAAATGAAGGAAAAGAATGAGTTTATCCAAAATTAAGAATTTACCAGTTTTGTTGAGATAAGGGAATTGTTATTGGGACAACAAATTCTGTTGCTTCTGCATTAGAGAAAAACTAAATTTTTTTGTTGTTTTCTTAATGTTGTTTCCTTAAAAACAGTTTCCTTAATGAATTCTGACTTTTTATAAGCCAAGTATTAATTATTATTCGTCGTAGCAATAATATAATTACTTTTCAGTGGAAATTTGCTGCCATTTACCGCTTTGGCAACAATGTACTACAATAATGATGTCATGCGAGTCGTGGCTTCCGTATCCGGTGACTAGTTAGCTTCTCAATACTTACAATATGCAGTGTGTCATCGACTCATTGTATTTTAACAACACTTTTTTAAAATGGATTTTAAAATATTTGCTTTGAAATTTTAATATGGAATTTTAAGTATGTATTACAGAAATGCACAGATAAAATTCATTTTTAAATTCTCATCATCATATGAGAAGGTGTTATTTTATTTTCACTTGCACAGTGACTTAAAATTTAGATATAATAAAATTATTAGAGGGTGATGATTTGGGCGTTACCTTTTCTAAGTTTTACCGGTTCCCATTGTTCCATTATTACACAGTAAAAATTAGAGGTTCCTTTTTGTTTTGCAGTTCTAATTTTATATAGGGAAATCACATAGAATATTTTTCTATCTATATATATTCTATATATTTCTATTCTATATTTTCTATTCTATATTTTTTTTATTCTATATTCATGATCCAATACGATTATTTTGGGTTTTTAAAAATGCGACGTAATAATTTTTTGAAAATTTTGAAAATTAAGTTTTTTATTTTAAAATTCAGTAGTAACATCCAATATTATAAACGATTGTTTTTTATTTTATTTTGGAAATTATTTTCATATAAGAAACAAAATTTTCAGTACGCCTTTGTGATCAGTGAACCAGATGAAGCTTGGTTTGTGTGTCATGATATACGTCGTATTCCAATTGAGAGATTAATAAACCATTTGATGTCCTCGACCATTCACGTAATATATCGTGACATCATGTGCTCTCTTAGTTAATCTTCTTTTATAGTCCCTTAGAGCTTTATCATAATAGCATTTAGGATGTTGGGTACTTTCATACTTTGCACAAGAGTTTGCCATTTCAGTCTTTTAACGTCTTCATTCTAAATGAAAATCTTTTGGAAAATCTCATTTATTTTCACTGATTTTTTACTCAAGTATAAATCAACTAATAAGACTTTACTCGTTCTAAGTAAACATAAAATGTATTCTCAGATATTTTCATTGTTTTAATACTTGTAAACCTGATCAGGTTTTTCAATATTTGATATATGTTTATTAGTATTACAACTTTAGTGTAAAATTAAATAAAAATTCTAATTTTGTTATCTATAATTATTTTAAAAAATAAATAGAATAATATTTGAATTATATTAAGTTGACATAATTATATTAAAGTTGAAAACCATCATTGCTGATCGACTTTTATACTTCTTAGAAGAAAGTGAATTACAGACGAGTTAAAGAGAGGCGTAAAGATCAGAATTTGTTATCACAATTTTTGCTTCGATCTCAAGACATGTTCGAGAGTCTGTACTCACTTTATTTAAACGATAATTTATGCGCGGTGAATCATTCATTGTCTGCAAACAGCTTTGTCGTTTTCTAAGCTATAACGAAGTCAGTCCACTCTATATATAATGTTCAGGATCTTACTTTCTTTTTCATTTGACTAGCGAAAGTAGAATATTTTATTTCAGAATTCAAATTAAAGCTTAGATTTAAAGATAGATAGAGATATTATAGATATTCAATATTAGAGATATTCAAAGATGAAATTTGAATTATGTATAAATAGATAGAAATACTTCAATTCTCAAATTGAGAATTGAATCAGATCAATAAAAAACTATTAAGAATCTTAATAGTTTTTTATTGGTCAATAAAGTTTTTTTATTGGTCTCAGTAGTTTTTTACTGATCTGATTTATTGAAGTTGTTTTGTGATGACACAGATTTTCTTTTACCAAATTCTTACACTAAATCATGAAGTTTCGTTTTTTGAAGATATAATGTTTCTCCTTTTAAATATTTTATTTATTTTTTATTCCCATGACTAAATCAGCTCTATGAAAAGATATGCCAGCGAAACGCTTGATTTAACAATCGCTCTTTTTTTTTTCTTCCCCTCATTATGTCGCGGTCCATCCCGTATATCGCACTAAAATGTGAATCTTCCCTTTGTGTTGCAGGCTTCAATGGATTTGCCGCCAGACAAAGCAAAGCTTTTAAAACAGTATGATAACGAGAAAAAGTGGGACATCATCTGTGATCAAGTAAGTGAGAGAAAGACACATTAATTTCTGTTTAATCAATAAGTAATTTTTTTATACTATAAGTGTCTAGCAGGAAAAAACAAATATTGTTGAGAACAATTGAATGTCAATCGAACATTGATAGGTACTTCTTCACTAGAATGAGAAAAAGATCACCATTTTCCAATCTCCATAGTTGAAAATATTAATTAACAAATAGTCGTAAAAATTATTTTTAACTCCAAAATAAATACGTGGGTGGGACCACGAGTTAGCGATAGCGATAGCGTCTGTCAGTTATGCTAGGGATTTTTTTGTTACTGGGTTGACAGTTGTAGAATTATAATAGTAATAGTAATAATAGTAATTATAATAATAATATTACACAAAGATAACTTGAACCTTCAACATTCAATAGGAAAAATTTTAATTTTTTTTTTATCTTGGTAAGAATCACAGAATGCTGTAATTTTTATAACTAATGAAGAGATAAGATTTTAGGCGAAAGAATCTCCAAAACGAAAAACTTTATTTTAGAGATTTATAAAAACATATTTTTTAATTGATAAATTGATAAACTGTCTTTAATCTAAAACTTTTTTAAAAAATATTTGTTTAATTATAATTATCATATCTTTCAAAAAGTCTTCGATCAACACCTTCACAGGACAAGGAATATCACAAGCAGAATATCATTATTTTATTTGCGCAGGATTATAAAGAGATATGGTTTTTAACTTCATAAAGTATAATGGTATTTAAATTTTACAAATTTGTTTACATAAGAAAATTTAAAATACTTATCTTTTGCCACGATGACTAAATCTGTTAGTGATTTTTCTCTCTAGTTTCCTTTTTATAATTTATCCACAAAATTCTCAGCATTGCGAACACTTGATTGATGTAAACAAAAAGTCGTTTCTATAAACACAAACACAAAGGCAAGCAATACTGCAAAACTGTGTGAAAGCTAACCACAAATTTTCAAACCTTCACTAGATCATTTCGCATGCTACGCGCGCGAATTATATTCTCTGCAAGGTCTTTTAATTTTCACATTTAATAATCATAAATCTTTAAAATTAAAGAAATAAAATAAAATTACAGTCTTTAAAATTTAGATATGAGTGAAGAATAAAGCAATGGCATTACTAAAAAGCGATATTTAACAATTTCGAAATAATTAAACATTTTTAAACTGGAAAACTCTGAAAATTTGAGACTCAATTATGTTCCTTAATTCGTAATTCTGACATTTTAGAATTCAAGCTATTCGAATTCAAGAACTTGAATTTGAACATGACTTTTAAGGATGTTCTCCCCGCACAGTCAAACTCAAAATTAATTAACCTTTATCTTGAATTATAAAATCAACAAAACAGAGATTTTTGTTAATTTCCACGAATTCTAAAAGAGCAACTGAAGCGTTTTACATTAAAAAATAGTTCGGGTCATAATTTTCTATTTAAAAGTAGTTATTTAAATATTTGTGTTTTTTTCCTTCGTTTAGACAAAAACGGTAACTTTCAATCAATTTCTATTCTCAACGGTTCATTTTGTTCCTTAAAAGATCCTTTACAGTTCTATTTGGTACGTTCTCATTAAAACTTGTAATTTAACCTATTGTATAATTTGCAAAATTATTAACTGTGTAATTTCTAAATAAAATAATTTTAATAGAAACGTACCAAATAAAACAGTAAAGGATCTTTTGAGGAGAACAAAAAAATAAGCTGTTGAGAATTGAAATTGAATGAAAATTACGACTTTTTAATGAGACGAAGGAAAAAAACACAAATATCCAAATAACTATTTTTAAGTAAACAATTATGACCCAAACTATTTTTTCCTAAATTACCCTTAGGTTTCATTTTCAAAATCCGTTTAAAAAAATTTGGGTTCACTCTCCTTGATATTATAAATCAACATAAAAATTTGATTTATTTTGAAGTTGACTGTAGGGGGAGTGTACATCCTTAAATACTGTTTTCTCAAAATGGAAGCTTTTAAAGTCCAACTAATGTATTTTTAAGTCAGG
>JBAGKK010271242.1:0-20702 GCA_037177015.1 Euceroptres primus | reverse complement strand
TTGAGCAAAAAGTAGAGGTTTAGCCCCGCTTAATAGGCATCAAAAAGGGCTGAAATCATGCATGTGTTATAAAAAAGAATATTTTCTTTAAGTTGTTCTTTCTGCGATACCAATTTTTTTTTAAATTGTTTGATATTTAGGATCTGTTTTTGTCTTTTTATTAAAATTTTTCGACTTAGCTAAAAAGTCACTGATTGCAATGACTTCAATTTCACGTTCTCATGTTTCCACTACAATCTTTATCTCTAGGCAAAATGGAAATGATCGATTTTATACTTCAGAAGACGTGGAAAACTCGGATAAAGTAGGAAATGGCAAAATTTACAGGAAGTGGAGTACTTTGGTCGTCATTCCTGCCTCGACCTCTGTAGACTAGGAACAAAGTTAATCCGATGGCGCGCAAAAGTCTCGAAGGCCGATCGACAAATTCGATTTTCACCGGAGTGGCTGGAATAGTTGACTGACTTGGTACTAGTCTGGTATATACAGACACTCCGGATAGAGAAACTGAGGAAGCTTGCCTTTCTGACTTCCATCGCCCTGCTTCTTGATATTATTCGCCCTCCGTCCTACAAGAAGATTTCTAGGACCTCGAAGGTCGCCGGAAGCTGCTATCAACATCGAAGAGATAGGCGTTCTGGATTCGAGAAACTCAAGTAGTTTACCATGATGATATCTTACCCACTTTCAGGAGATACCTACAAGTTTCGAACCCTCCTCTTATCTAAAGAGGATTGCAATTACATCATTCAACACTAAGTATTCATTTCTTGACCCCAATTCCCACTTTAATGTAAACTATATTCAAGTATTCCGCAAATATTCGACTATTTTGAAATCATTCAAAAAAAGTTTCGAGAGATTCTGAATTTTTCTCCATGGAATTTAAGATCAGGAATGATGGTTTCAACAGGAAAACCCTATATTACTGCCGTTTCTATATATTATAAACGAAAATACAAAATTTTTTTAAATTACTGAAATCAATTTTTTTGGTAGGGCGACTAACAACCATTCGTAATCAAAAAATGAATTTTCTCATTGTTTAATCATCGATAAAAAATGTAAAACATGATTTTAGATGGTAATAACTCTATTAAACCTCATAATTATTACTTTAATCAAATAATCTGTAGTTAATATATTGATGAGATTTACGTCTGATACCCAAAGCAATTCTAAAGCCGAGACCTCCGATTTTTCTTCACTAATCTCTTGAATATGATGTTAAGTAACACCACAAAATTTTTCATCCTCATTTCGTAATCAGTCGACGGCTTTTTTCAACTCCCACGCGGAAAAATCTGAAAAAACTCCTGGAAAAATTCTATCTTTCCCCTAAATACCTACACTGAGAAAAAAGAAACCTTGAATCAACAAAAAATTTTTTGCAGCAAAGAAATGATTCTACTGAATGGAACTTACGAAATATTTCTTTTCTGCAAAGAAATGCCTAGTTCGTTTTGCAAATCTTAAATAATTAGAGTAAAATAATATTTCATCTGTTCAAAAAAATATTCCATCGGTTCAAAGAAATATTTCTTTGGTCAGAAAGCTTATTTTGAAAAAAAAGTAATTTGCACTTTAGCTCCATGATCTTCTTTTTCTAAATTTACAAGTTGGGGGGAGTGATCCGAACTGGATAGGTTCCCGACCTGAATAATACGTAAATATTATACGTAAATACGTAAATTTTTCATCCTCATATCGTTATCAGTTGACCGCTTTTTTTCAATCCCCGCGCGGAAGAATCTGAAGAAAAATACTGGAAAAATTCTATCTTTCCTCTAAATGTCTAGACCTCGGATTTTTCTTCACTAATCTCTTGGATATGATGTCAAGTAACACCAAAAAAATTTTTGATGTTACTTGATTTCATATTCAATACATTAGTGAAGAAAAATACCAGGTCCAGGCATTTAGAGGAAAGATAGAATTTTTCAAGGATTTTTTCAGATTTTTCCGCGTGGGGGTTGAAAAAACGCTGTCAACTGATAACGATGTAGGGATGAAAATTTTTTTTGTGTTATTTGACATCATATTCAAGAGATTAGTGAAGAAAAATCCGAGGTCTCGGCGTTAGAATTGCTTTGGGTATCAGGCGTAAATCACATCAATATATTAACTGCAGATTATTTGATTAAAGTAGTAATTATGAGGTTTAATAAAATTATTACCATTTAAAATCACGTTTTACTTTGTTTTATCGATAATTAAACAATAAAAAAATTGATTTCAGTGATTTAAAAAAATTTTGTATTTTCGTTTATAAACGGAAATGGAAGTTACATAAAACCCTTTCATAGATTAAAACACGAAAAAGGGTAATTTCGGAAAAGCTTTAACAGAACACAAAACCCAGTTCTATAGTATCTCCTTTTACGGCAGATTGGTTTATGGCGAACAACTCTATTTATGGCATGGAAACAATGAAAACGGCAAAGAGAAAAATACTGATGCATGTGGCGAATTCTCAGTAAAAAAAAATGGAATCATCTGTATTCAATGCTCGCACATGAAACTTGGAGGGTACGAGGTTTTTAGTAAATTCGTTTTTTAAAATATCTTTCTTGAATAAAGGACCTGAAAGCAGCAGCCTGCTGTGCATAGAAGACATAAAAATGATATATACATATTTAAAACACCTATAAAAATATTTTGCACACTCAAAAACATATATATTTTCCGACTTCAACCCCAGAATACAAATAAGCACTCGTGAAATAAAAGGGTTCCTGAAAGTAATTCATTTGACGAAAGTAGGAAACCAATAAAAGATCTAAAAATACAGAAGAAAACGAAATGTAATCAACGAAACAAGGTAGTTTTCCCTTACGAGTGCTGTCGTCCAGTTTTATCGACCCTTGAAACTGTGGTTGCAATCTCACGTCTTTTGATATCGTTCCTTTTTCTGTCTACGTTCAGCTTATCAGGTGTTCTACGAGACATCTCAAGATTTTACGTAACATTGGATTATTTTTATCATCTTTAATCTTAAAAAATATAATTGAGTTGTGACATGTTGGAAAACATTACGTATTTTTCATTGACCCACTATATAAAATCGTTGATAATATTTTATTGGGTATGTGGTGTCCTTATTTACCAATGTCCCAAAAGAAAACGACATTTCAGCAGTACAAAAGTAGATTGAAGTAGACTTGAAACAAAAATAGATAAGGATGATTTTGAGGAAGCGCGCCACCTCTGTTTAAATATCACTGATTTCAAATTTAATGGTAATACTTATTATCAAAAAAGAGGTCTGCCAATGGGATCACCTCTTTCCCAAATACTCGTTGACACAGTAATGGATGACCTCGAAACAGAGAGGTTATCAGCACTAAATTGCAATATACCGATGTACATCCGGTACGTCAACGACATCCTCGTGGCAATCCCGATTCCACAGGTGGACTACGTGTTAAATTTCTTCAATACGAATCCCATTGACTCCATTAAATTCACGTTAGAAAAATAAACAAACAAAACTATCAGCTTTCTAGATATAGCACTCAGTAGGAATGAGAATCAAAAAATATTATGTAATCGGTTTCGTAAACCCACGCGGTCTGGAAGGTGCCTCAACTTCCATTCTAATCACTCCTTGATCTATAAAAGAAGTGTTCTCTTCAATCTAGTAGAAAGGGCTATACTTCTATCAGATCCACAATTCCATGACAATTTGATTCTAATTCAAAATGTCCTGCATGAGAATTGTAATCTACAGAGATTTGATAAAGATAATATAAATCGCAGATTCCAGATGTTGGCTCAAAAAGCACAACAAGCAGGCGGGCAGGTAACACAGGTTACAGAAACTAAGTCATTTATTAGCATCCCTTATATCGAAGGACTATCGGAGAAAATATCGGAAATTTGGAGCGCGTACAACATTAGCACAGCTTTTAAGAAGAAACAAAAACTTATCGACAGTCCTAAAACCAACTAAGGACAAATTAGAAAAGAAACTATACTCATGCATTGTTTACTGCGTACCTTGCAAGGGAAATCAATGTAAAGAGGTTTATATAGGTCAAACAAAAAGACATTTAAAAGCAAGAATTTATGAACACGGTAGGGATATTTTTCAAGAACCGAATAAACAGAGTGAGCTGACTAAGCACATAGTAGAGAAAGATCATCCGTTCGATTATGAAAAAACCAAAATTTTAGCGAAAGGAAGTAATTTAGACAAATAGTTGCTGTTGGAAAAGTGTCACATTGCAGGAAACCCAAATTCAGTCAATTTAAGAACAGATATAGAAAAACTCTCGTAGATGTGCAATTTAAAAAGCCGCACTACTCGAGCCCCTAAAGTCTAAACGGATAGACCGCTAGACCTAGAGCTACACGAGTCGAGTGCCCAGTGAATCGCCTTGAAGCAAATCATAACATTCGGAACCAACGTCGGACTAACTTTTCGACATCCTGGGTGTTTTCTCACCAGAAAGTCAGTTTTCATCTTGATACAAAACAGACCGGGTCTCTTCGTGTCAAATTGAAAATTAAAACAAACTGCTCTTGTCTGGAGAAACTAAAAAATTGCGGGAGTTCGTGTTCGTGTGTTTGTGTCGATTATCCAAGTGTGAATTTTAATAAAAATCAATATCTCACATCCAGATTCCACAAAACTATTATCCAGTGCCGTGTCCCTTATTAAAAATTAGAAAGTGAAATGTAATTTAATTGGGACAGTGTTTCGTTGTCGTGAATCAAAAATAATAATCATAATAAATATTCAAGTGTTTCAAGTTTAAAAATTCAGTTAAATAAAGTGAACATAACAATATATATAATATAGATAAATATAACAAATCAAAAAGTTTTGTGACCAAATTGTTAGATAAATTAAGAGTCAAGATTATTAAAGTGCAAAAAATTCAGTTTTTAATCAAATTTATTCTTATGACATTAAAAATAGAAATAAAATTGGAAGATCAGTTCACATAATTGATTTAGTGGTGAAATACAAATATACAAAATCTATTGTGTTGTGACTCAAAAATAATGATCGTAATAATTGTTCAAGTGGTTCAAGTTTACAAATTATGTTCAATTAAAGTGACAACGAAATTAAATATGACAAATCCAAAAGTTTTAAAACCAAATAACTCAGTAGCCAAGTTGAGTCAAGTGCAAAAAAGTTTCAGTCTTATAATAAAATTGTTATTTAAAAAATCAGGGGTTTCCAAGTTCAAAAAAAGTTCTGTTCATGAATAATTAATTTCAAGTGTGACAGTTTGAAAATAAAAGTTGATAAATTCAAAAAGTTCTGTGACCAAATTATCTGTATATTTTTTAATAGTCAAGTGTACTTAATTAAGTGCAAATAAGTACGTCAAATTTTTTGAAGTGCAAAAAAAAAGTTTCAGTCTTATAATAAAAATGTTATTTGAATAATCAGGGTTATCCAGGTTCTAAAAAAGTTCTATTAATGATAAAACTGTTCCTTTTGTTGTGATTCAAAAGCAATAATTAATTTCAAGTGTGACAGTTTGGAAATTAAATTCAATAAGTTTTGTGACCAAATTATCTGTATATTTTTTAATAGTCAAGTGTACTTAAGTGTAAATAAGTTACAGTTTCACGATCAAATTAGTGAATTAATACTACAAATAAATAAGTAATTCTGTTTTGTGAATTGATTCAGTGGTTTCTATGATTGTATGCGTAACAAAATCAAGGGGGGGGGGGATTTTAAACCCGTTTTTTTTTTTAAATAAATACGGGTCACTCCATGAATGATGATTTGAAAACGATTGCGGTTATATTTCAGAAAATTTGTTTAATTGATCCATAATTATGTCTTATACTTCTAGATTCGATTCGTGTATTTTAAGTACAATAAATTATTTCTCATTGAGCCAGAAATAATTTTTGAAAACATGCGGACGTGTAGAACATAGCGACAGTACGTCATTTTTAAAATGAATTAAACACTAAAGTTACTTATTTAAAATTAAGTAGAGAAAAACAGTGCGATTAGGGATGATTTAAATTTATTATCTATAACGCTATTTTGGAGTTATAGAGTTGAATGAAGCAGTCAATGTCTGGATTCCTTTCCTTTTTTTATTTAAAAATACAACACGAATTTTACACCTCAAGGAAGTACAATGAATGACTATTTTCAATCAATTTCAAAATAATTTCAAATTAAATTGAAATTTATTGAAAATAGTCATTCATTGTACTTCCTTGAGGTGTAAAATTTGTGTTTAATTTTCAAATCAAAAAAGGAAAGGATTTAAAAGAAAACCACGCAAAGTACATTCGCGAAATTTTTGTGAGTGATAGATATAAGTGTAAATAATTTATTCATACAGATAAGACTTTAAAAAAAATGTATATTGGGAAATACGCGGATTTGAAAGTGGTGTTTTTTTGCCAATTTTCATGTTTCGGAACACGAATATCTGTGTTTTGAAACAACTTTTAAAATTTTCGGTAATGTATTTTACTTGTAAGAAATTATCAAACTTTACGAAAATGACACATTTTGACAGGTCACTTCAAACACATTTTTCCTCTCCCTATTTCAACTATAACTCCAAAATAGCGTTATAGATAATAAATTTAAGTCATCTCTAATTGCACTGTTTTTCTCTACCTAATTTTAAATAAGTAACTTTAGTGTTTAATTCATTTTAAAAATAACGTACTGTCGCCATGTTCCACACGTCCGCATGTTTTCAAAAATTATTTCTGGCTTAATGAAAAATAATTTATTATACTTAAAATACACGAATCGAATTTAGAAGTATAAGACATAATTATAGACCAATTAAACAAATTTTCTGAAATATGATCGCAATCGTTTTCAGATGATCATTCATGGAGTGACCCATAGTAAGAAAATCCTCATAAATAAAGTGTACTTGAGTACCGTTAGCAAAGGGACGTGTAGATACTGTCATAGTTGAACCTGCTGAGAGCTTGGACAATACGAGTTTACTCACACACCCATACGCACGCGCACGGCTGAACGTGTGAGGATCTCCTCGAGTACCTGATCAACTACTGACATAAAAACCTGACTGAATAAGTCGTCGCATGTTTTTTATCTTATGTAATATTAATTAATAATGTTTAATTGCATGACCATTATTACTATTTGGTTCTGAAGAGGGCCCACATTTGAGTTGAAACGATTGCTGATCTTTAAAGTTTTTTATTTTACAACTGAGTAGATCTTAAGAAATAGACCCCATAGTCAATAAAATATTATCAACGATTAAAAAGTATAGTTTATTGTCACTGTATTTTCTTCTACTTTCTTCAATTAGTATTTTTTTAATTCAGAAATTCTATTATAATCCGTTATCCAAATATTAACTGAAAAGTCTGGAAACTTTAAACATCAAAAGTAACTCGTTAAGCTTACACAAAGAAGATGAAATATAATTTTACGATTCAGCAAAATAAAGTAGATATCATCTAACTTTTAACGGTGAACAGTATACGAGTCTGAAAATTCAGTAAAAAAAGGAATCGTGAAAAATAATAAGAATTAAAACAAGTTGCTTCAGCGAGAAGAAAAAACTGTCCTGAGGGAGAAAACGCAAGGTAACCGCGAGATAGCGCGAATTAAAAATAAAAGCCTCTGCTGCGGCGTATGTCTAATTTCAATTTTCATGAGTGGCTCCTTTCCAGCTTCTCTGGTTTAATTAAATTTGTTTGGAAATCAGGAAACTCCTTTTGGCTAGGCTGTGCATTTCATTTGAATGTAAATTTCTAGAACAGTAAGTTTTTGATATGAATGTAAATTTCTCGAACGATATGACAAGTAGGAAAAATCAAATTCTAATAAATCCTATGTTTAAGAAGTTTTGAATTATAATAGAAGTTTTTTTCGTTAATAAAATAACTTCAGCTCTTTTAGTTTTAAGACCTCGTGGAGAATTACTTTATTAAGGTTTACGACTGAATTCTCTGAGAGGAATCATTTGCAAAAAAAAAATGAGAATCTTGAATTCCAATCGATTTCCATTGAGGAGTTACAGCTCAACAAAGATTTCCTATGAAAAACGAAACAAATTAAACTGTGACGGATCCAATTTTCCAAGCTGTTATTCGCACTAGAGAAAACGGCTTGAGTAGTATAAAGGTTAAAAAACTATAGAAAGAAAGGTTCACTTTGCGCTGCAGTGCATCTCTAGGGAAGGAGAGGTTCGTAAAGTTTATACATCTAGAATTTAGGTAACCTCAAATTTCAGAGTTAAAATTTTAGATTTTTTGAAACTAGAAATTTGATATACCCATTTCAGTTGTAGGACATGAATTATTAATAGAAAATCGGTTTATTTAGTTTGTTAACAAACTAAATTTACTCAAAGAAAACTTGTTTATCTTGAAACTCTTTGTAAAGAAAAATTTTACTTTTCAAAACAATCGAATGATCTAATATAAGTTCAATAATGTTTGATCTCCTTTGAAATATATAGAAAGCTTTACCATGTCAGGTAATAGATTCCGAAGCTTCTTTACTTTTATTCTCAATGACTGGACAAAAAGAAAATGAACGTGAAGCATTTATTTAAATTTCTTCAGCGCTTTTTCCGACCTTCAATACAAATTTAATGATGCCATTGTGACATCGAAGTTCTTTATCCACCTGATATTGCTTAATATTCTTTATCCACCTTGATATTGCTTAATCCAAAAACTATTTTATGTAAAAGACCATTATTGCTGTTTGAAGCATTTCATATCCTTCATTCATTCAAGATAAAGTGAAAACTATAAATCTGGCAATGAGTTTGTAAAGCATCTTCTTGCAAAGGACTTACGAAAACAGCAAAATAAACAGAAAATAAACGAACGAACTAAACGAGAAATGAAAATCCTTGCAAGCGTGAAATCCAGCGAAAATTCACGAAATTTTCGGGAGTGGTATTTGGCACTCTCCTGCAGGCTGAGGCTCTTGAAATCTTCAAGTGCATTTCGGATTTCTCTAGCTCTGGAGATCTTTGAACGAAATTGTCGAGATCCTCTAGAAGTTCGAGGACTCTTCCTTTGACATTTATATATTAAATGTGAAAAGTCTCAAATTTTTATTTTGTTCCATTCCCTAAATCCATCTTCCCAAAAATAATGTTCAAAAAACATTTTCAAATGTTAATTTATCCCTCATTATTCATAATTTTATCCATTCTCACGAAATAAAGTGAATTATCTCACTTAAAACTGACATGAAATTACATTTTGAATCCTCGTTTACAAGTGAAATGAATGTTCAGTGGCGAGAAAAATTCTCTCCAGGAGACGAGTTGTCCAAAACTATTTGCTTTAAAAGAGTAAGGTAACTTTCTGAATGAAATCGTCGCGAAAAATATTCACGACAGGAACTTTTTCAACTAGAGAGAGGAAGAGGAAGCCGAACATTGCGAGGGGATGGAGGTTGGATAGAATGGTGAGTGGTGAGGGCTAAGGGAGAAGGAGACGGGAAATAAAATATTCAGGCACGTGCGATTCGGGGATTCATGTTATATATGTTATACGTATAGGTATATGACAACATGCCTTTCCTTTTTTCATACCAACTTTGAATTAAATCCTCCGTCTCCTAGGTTGAGTTGAGGTCTAGCAATCCTTCTACGGCCATCCCTTAACCCGTCGCGTTTGCATCAATCTCTTTGTACTCTTTGTTAAATCCGCCAGACCCCTTTTAAGCTGCTCAACTCACCCTTTCTTGCCTTACCACATTCACCACATGAAGCGAAGCAAGTGACGACACTTCTCTCTGCCTCTCCCACTTTCTCCTTGCTCTTTATCTCTCTTCCTCCTCTTGACTTTATCTTTTATCCTTTGAACTAGCACTTTCCAAACTTAGGGTTGCTACGGGCTACGCCTGTTGACCGGCATACCAATGTAACTGTTCTATATGCCAGCTAACTTTCCATTAATTGCAAGTAAATAGTAACGGGTTAAAATTTTAAATTGAAACTTTCGAAGAAAGAGAAAATGTGATGAAAACTCTGAAAGCGAAGAAAAGGACCCATTTACTCGTAGTTTCGGAATTATTCGCGTTTTTGTGAATAAAGGTCGAAATTATCGATTTTGAGTTTTCAATAAGAAATCATACTTCAAATTATATACTATATCTGATGACATCATACTTGTGTTCCGGAAGTGACCGGAAGTGGATATATTTTATGATTGAAGAAAAGATATAACACGTGCGCTTATGGTACTTGCCAACTATGTATACATAAATGCGTTTTTCTCAAAAATAAGTTTTTCTATGTTCCAACTTCAAAATGGTCCCAATGACTCGTTTTTCAATCCAGATGGTTCGTTGTGGGCTTAAATCGGGAAAAGTTTCCCGGATAGAAATTGCCTATTTATGCATAAATTAAATATTGGCTCTCACGAAGCTCAAGTTAAAACTTCTAGAGTAGGAAATCTAGAGATGCCCTCAACGGGATATTGTCTTGTGGTACTTGGCTTATATAATCACTTCTTTATAATATATTGTTAAAACCAGTTATGATGAATTATTTTCTGCATAAAAATCTATTTTTCCGTTTTTCTCATTCATTTAACTTGTTCTCTTGGGGACCTTGTAAAGCCCGCGATAAGTAAAAAAGTCAAACTAAATGAAGTTAGTATCGCGTCGATAGTATCATCTGACGGCATGTGCTCATATGTGCTGCTAATTTTGCTCCTAATACACTACCTATCTATTCCGTTCAATTACTTAGTCTTTCGCATTGATAATTAAGATATACGCGATATACAGTGATTTTATAATATTTACGCCGTGTGCACAAAAGTGTACATAATCGGTACATTAATCTAGACAACATCTCGGTGAATTTTATGTTATGTAAATTCGTGAACCGTGAACGTTTCTGAGCAAATTCATTTTTTTTATAGAAGTGCTTGTGATGTTTTTTAAATTCTTAATAAATAAAGCATTTTTAATGAACATTAATTTTTTTCTGATTATCAGTAATATTAATAATAATAGCAACAGTATAGGGTGGCTATGGAATAGTGAGGCAGTGTTAGGGTCTGTGTAGGTGTTAAAAAGGGCCTATTAATAGGTCCTCGAATGGTAGGATCTCTTCCGACTACCTGAGCAACCACTGCCATAAAAACCTGACTGAATAAGTCGTCGCATGTTTTTATTATTAGTTTATATTATTTTAGTGATTCTTAATTGCATGACTATTATTACTATTTGGCACTGAAGAGGGCTCCTACTTGGGCCGAAACGTTTGCCGATCCTTAAAGTTTATTTTACAACTAAGTAGATTTTAAGAAATAGACCCCATAGCCAATGAAATATTATCAACGACATCTACTCAGAACCTAGCCTAGCTAACTGAGTGTGACGCTTCTGTCTGCGCGCTTCGTACAGATTTCTATTTCAGGATCTATGTAGAATAAAAATAGGAAATCTACATAGGAATGGCCTATTAAGAGCCAATTTCAAATTTCTGCCCGAGTTGGATCAATAAATTATTTAGTGCAATAAATTAAAAAGTTCTAACGTTTGGATAAAATTATGTGACTATTTAAAAAAAAATTTGTTGGTGTCTTTATTTTCTGAACTTTGTTTGAAGAGACTGAGCAATAGAAGTACGTTTGTCCATCAAACACCCTTGTGTATGCTCTTCCGCAATTATACCCCTTTCTTCAAACATTTAGGGAAGCGAAGGAAGTTGTCACTTCTCCGGAGGGTAACTCGAGTACTCGAGGCTCTGAAATAGGGTGGGTGGAATTTAAAGGTGGTATGGATAGGGGAGTAGATGTCGACGCATAATATGTTGGATATTGCAGAGCTTGGTATGCAAAACGGGACGCTCAAGGCTTGGCTGGTTCAAAACTGCGTGTACGGTCGAACGATTGAGTAGGTACCTACTCGTTATTCGCGTCACGGTTTCGGTCCCGCTTCCATCGACGTCGCGAATCCGTCGTCGATGAAGCAGACTGTGTTAAACTAGAGTGCAGACCGTCACGAACGAAGCTGAAGAAGACATGACACAGTGGGAAACTCGGAAATAAAATTACGCCCTAGTCAGAGTGAATCTCGTCCTGGTAACTTGGGTAATTTGCGGATGAGGTAAAAAAGAAACCTGAGAGATTGATTCGTAAAATCCTTGTCTGAAAGCTTCTGCTTCATTAGGCAACTTCTTTAAAATGAGTGCAATACTCGCAATAGGACAAGAAACGTTGAGAAGATGTGAAGTAATTTTCTGTATTAATTTTGTTGGAGAATTCTGAGAAATGAACTGAATCGGCAATTAAAAATATGCAAGAAACCAGAGAAGTAAACAAATCGGTTACTAGCGTAGCGATAGACGTTTCATGCTCTTAAAAAGCAACATCTTACACAAACATTTTATCAATGCCGCCAGAGATGATAAATATATACCTGCTACTACATCTTGTTTACAAACCCCCGCTTCCATGAATCTATGAATATTTTTTTTGCTTTAAAAGTAACTAGATATTTTTAGTAATAAAAATTTCTTTTTCAATTTCTTTTAAAATTGTTTGTAAGTATATCCATGTACACCTTATTATAGGTTTTTACCCTTGTTTCCGAGACAACCGTTGCACATTTAGACAGCTAATGGATTGGAAAAGGTGTGCGATCGATTTTCTGCGTCGTAAACTATTATTTAATATTTCAGACCACGTCGAGGACTATTATGTTGGTTACATGCTGGTTACACAGAACAGGAGAGACGTCCCCTCACAACTTGCCTTTATTGCACTCATTATCGTTATTACCACGCACATACATCATACTTAATACGACTGAAATAATTACGTTCCAGCAATGTGCAGCATCAGAACGTTTCTACCCGCTAAGAACGAAAGGACCTTTTGCCAGCCATGAATATTTACGACTTTGACGAGATTAAAATCGATACTTTGCTTACTGATATGCAATACGACACCGAGTTTAACCAATTTTTGAATAGTTTAATATCTCTCTTTAATGAATATAGATTCAGAAATTACTTTTCAATAAGAAAAAGAAGTAAATAGTCTACTCAAATCTTCCATAAATTTACAAGTAATGTACGCTCAATTTTTATCAGAAAATTAGGTACCAAATGGGCAATTATGTTTTGTACATTTCGAGGTAGATATGAAAGAAGGGGTTCGCATGCAGATCTGTACAGTTGTAATATAAGAGTCTAAAATGAGCCTATTCATTTGATTCTCGCGTTGTACAGATCTCCATTGAATCGCGTGACGCTAATGTTCGTTAGTATAATCCAGATAGGGGTTGATAGGCACATAGAAGAGCTGCGCCGTCTCCCAACAGTTTCGTTTATGGCGCATTGGACTGGCCAATTGTGGTTGGTTTCGTATGAAATTATAGAACGGTTACCTCTACTTTTCACTATTTCGCCGGAAGCAAAATAATTGCATTTCATAATTCTACACTACTTCCAAGCAAAGTGCCTCTCTGTAAAATGTAAATTTATAGCACATTTCACTATTCTTCCCTGTAGTTTTGTGAAACTTAACTACTGCGCTGTTCACAATTTAGAAAATAGCCTGAAGCTTAATCTCTAGCAATTAGAACAAAAGTGAAGTCACATAAGTAACCCCACTTAATTTATAATTAGCACAAATTATTAAAATGTTCCTAAAGAGAATTAGAATATTCCTACTTTGAATTCAAATTAATTTTATTAATTGAATCACGCTATTGTTTCTAAATGTAGACGAGGAGGGTGATATCAGAAATGTTGAAGAAACTTTTAATCATTAGGACATATAGAATATCAAAAGTTATGTTGGTTAAGAAAACTAGTGTTGCGGAAAGAATGCTGGGCAGGGATCGAGCGTGACGTGAGAGATAAATCATTGTGAAAAACGTGATGAACGCTTTTATCGCATCGCGTTTCTCACGCAACTTGCACTTCTAACTCAAACGAATCTTCGCTACATGAGAAAATTATTTCTGCTTCTTTATCTGCTGTTCCAGGCTTCACAAGATTTAAGAGGATCTCATAAAACTGATACTGAGCTTGCTGTTAAAAAAGTAGAGGTTCTTAAATTGAAAATGAAGTCGTTTTACTGTTGCTTTTACTTAAAAACGACTTTTCAAAACTGCATACTTTGAACTGATTCGCAATAGTTGATCCCGAATTTAGTATATAAGCAACCGATGGCATTCAGAGCTGGATATAATTTAGTTGGATACCACTAAAGATCAAAAGCAAGCAAAAGCGATGAAGAAGAAGAGACACAGAACAACCCCTAATGAATTGCATACGATACTAGCCTGCTTTGCTGCGCATAGATGTCGGAGAATATCCATCACGCGTACCAAACTCTGCTTAGTAAATAGAGCATACTGTCGAAGGTTGAAGACGAGAACGCAAGAGGAAACCGCCATCTTAATAGAATCAGGGTGGCGTTCAGCCTGCCTATAAACAAGGTTACTAAACGAATCACAAATCAAGGAGAAGGCGGATGTCAAAATAACGTCACCTTCACCGGAATCGCAGCATTCTATATCTGACGCCCATTGTACGCTCAGTTCCGTCTTCAAGTTGCCATTCCTGTCATCCGCTTCTTTCGCCCTCTTTCACTTATGTCTTTTCGATATTTTAATATTCGCTACGGGAGATGAAACTCACCCTTCTCCTTCACCTGGTAAAATATTCATGACTGCACGCTATTCCGACGGCGGCTATGTCGACGGAGAAGGTTGACAAAAAGAAAATATTGAAAATAATCCCTCTTCTACCTCCAGTATCAAGAACAATTACGTTTCTAAGATAAAAGTTTCTGATCTCAAAATCTAGCTGGATATGAAGGATGCTTATCAGAAATCCAAGTATGTAAAGTTTCCCTGACTAACGTTTTAACAAAAATACCTACAACAAAATTTCGAAATATTTTTTGATTACTTGAGAAAAATAGAAAAAATAAAGTCAAAAATTCTTTTCTATCGAAGTTCAATACCTTTACAAATCTATGATTACCAGTGACATTCAAGCATACAAGTAATGAGAAACGTATGACATTTTGCAAGTACAAATCGGAATTTCCACTTTACTGCCGACATGTGATTACCGCTTCCATTCATTCAGAAATGTATTCATTTCATCGTATCTATATACATCCCTTCATTACACATTGCTGCATCAAAATGAGAATTTACATACGGTAAAGGAACAAAAACTATTCTATCTCTTTCACAGAATAATTTTGTACGAAAAAAAGTATATTTAAAACAGAAAGAAAAACAAAAAAAATAAACTTTAGATTTGTTCTTTTTAGTGATGCATTCAAGCGAGACAATACAAGAAAAAGTGGAGATCAATAATTTCCTTTAGAATGGAAAACAAATAATCAATTCCTTCTTGACATTAGTGCATTATACTTCAATAATATAAATTTCTTTGCCCTACAAACTATCTGGCAATTAAAAAAATTAAGTTTTGTCAACGGGGAAAGGTCTTGGAACTTAAAGGAGGAACAGGATCTTTCTACATAATATTATTAAATCTCACCTTAATTCCTTATTGAAGTGCAACTCTATGATTCTATTATCTTCATTTCTCTCTAAATCTGAATCAGTGAGAAGTGTGTCACTAAATCAAATCAGTAAGGATTTTCACTGACAATCACTGTTTTCAGTGAAATCTCACTGACTGTAATTGAAAATCCTTACAGATTTGATTTAGTGATACACTTCTCACTGATTCAGATTTAGAAAGTTGTTTCTTTAATAAATCTTCCAAGAATACGAAATAGGCGTGTTTCATAAATGAACTTATAATTCATTCAGTGAAGCAAAAATGTTTAATGAATCACACAATTTGCATGAAGTGGAAGAATTGAAATTTGTATGTATGGTAACAGGCTCTTTCAGATTTTAAGCACACCGGATACGATTCTAGTTTCTTCCGCATGAGCCCAGGGTCCGTCACCTTTATAATTCATACCTGGCACCCTTTGCCCCATGTACCATGAGAGCATATATATCACGTCGTTACATTATACAAACGGGTCGCGTAGAGAAGTCGCCGGAAAACGGAGAGAGGCGGGCACTTAGGAGGCCGTAATTTCAGTTTTAGCACCCTCGACTTATCCCGTAGGTTTTCCCCTTTTCCATTCTTTTTTTTCCGCCCACCTCGACTGTCGTCTTATCTTTTCGCCGGAAGTGTTCCCAAGCGCACGACAAGAACCGCGACAATCGTACGATAGAAGCGAGTCACGAAAGGAGGTTTTCGCCTTTAGTCTCCCGTTTAAAAAACATTCCTAAGTGGTGAAAAGTAGACGAAAGGAAATAAGAAGGTAGGATCAAGAGAGACGTTAAACTTTAAAAGGATTTATTATCCTCTGATGCTTGAATCTCAAGGCTTTTCTCTTCCTTTTATTTCTTTCCATGTCGAAAAAAAATACAAGAAAATGCGAGTAGGTATTTGAAATTAGTAAAACGTTTAAAGTTTACCGCATTTTCTATATCTTCGCTAATTAAAACTTTTGCAGGTTACATTTAATATATTTATGAAATTTTTCTAACTAACAACACTGCTACTGCTAGCAAACAAAATAGTTTTCAAGTGTTTCTTGACAAAGTCGCTTTTCAACATTTCTGACTGAAGTGCTAATTAAACTTCAAATAAAAATTGTGTAACATCTCTGAACGCAATGTAAAAAATGCAAGAAAAAAGGTTCAAAGTCGAAAGAACGCAATGAGAACGAAAGGGGCACTCATTAAGTACATCATTTTCTTTTTTTTCTCTTTTCGTTCGCTTTCCTCCTTTTCCTGAAACATCCACCCTGGAGGAAAACGTTCCATTTCAAATTAAAAGACTCGTTTGCGACAGACAGAAATCGAATTGCTTTTGTCATCCCCAGTCTAATTGCTAGTGTTTACAGTCCAAACTTATTACACAAAAATTTTAAATATCAGTCTTGAATAATTGGTTTTAATTATACTAGTAGAATTGTCAAGCCTGTAGTACTTTCGTGAATCTTCCGTCGTAGCAAGAAATCTTCCTTTAAGAATGTAAATGAGTTAGAGGTGTGGACGAGAAAATAATAAAAAATAGTGCATTTTGTACTTGGAAACAATACCAGAGTCACCATGTGATGCTTATTGTAAAAACAGACGCACAATGACTGTTTTTACGCCACGCTTGTCCATTTATTTAGTGTGAAATGGAATGCATTCGCAAGTTCTCCCAAGGTAAACGAGGCCATTTCCCACGGAGGCATTATACTTGGGATTAAATTGAAGATATTCCCTGTATATAGTGGAGAAATTATGATAAGGCTTAAACGAATTAGAATCTTGAGAATTACCGTTTTCAATTTCTAAAAAGCCGTTTTAAGTTTAAAGTATAATCATCAGTAGAATGATAATGTAGAAATGTTTTACAATCAGTAGAATTAGTAGATGTTTTACAATCAGTAGAAATATATTCGTCGATTTTATTAGAATGAAACACTGTGTCCAATTGGCTAATTACACTCTCATGTTACGAATTGGAAGGTCGTAAATTTCAAATTTTTGCAAAATTCACACTTTAAATGAAGATACAATCGAGATTTCGTATAATTGGTAGTTTAATTAATCGAGTTTGAAATCAAATACATGTTTTCTCTCATGTGGACTACCAATTACGAAAAGAGACAATAATCGACAGGCGTTTTTTGAAGCAAATAATTAACTGCATGTGGCATATGTGCCGTATTTTATATATTTTGTAAATATTGACATTCAGCTGCATTGGTTTTTCCAATTGGTTTCCGACAAGCACAGAACTCTTTGACAATATGTTAGTCAAGCGAAAAGACCTACACCTTTGAATACCGTGCCCGTAAATCAACTGACAATGTAATCGATTCAAGTGCAATGTACAATGTACATGGAATGTAGTCCTATATTCACGACAGGAAAGTACCCTGATACAGACAGGCGTGAATTTTTTTTAAGAGGAGAGAAGTATCCCATACACAAAGCTATCGTAAGTTGAACCGTGAATCGAATTCTGAGTTGGCTTCAATGCTTTGATGTGAGACTATATTGGCTTGCATACAGGGCGTTCCTGATAATAATGATTTAACATTCAATACCTACTGTTACGAAATTCATTGAAATTCGACTCATGAAAGAAAATTATACATTTCAAATACTTTTAGTCGCCATTAACAACATCTGATGAATATGAATAATGTGAAAATCATTTTTAATAGAAAAAGTGTTACATAAAAGTGGTCACTGTTATGGAGAAGCGAAAGCGGAATTAATTTCATGGAAAATTAATTATCATCTGAGCCAACAGAGAAACGTGCGGCAAGAAAGGATGAGTGTGAAGAACTCTTCCTGAGATGAAAGTTTCAGAAAGTAACAGTTTGATGATGACTAGAATTGGTAAGTAATTTTATGATCAAATTTTGTCACGCAAATCTTCTCACAGAGGCCTTTTATAGTCTCGCTGATCTCAATTAGACGATGAAAGTGTTTATAGATTTCCAAGCAACCTTCTAGAAAGGCAGGTCTGTCAATTCTAAGGCGTTACAAGGGGAATCTACTTCGAGGTAATTTCTCACGCCTTATACTCTTTCGCAGAGACAATATATTACATTGGATTTACACTCCTCATTGCAGAGGGATAAAAGAATTCTATCTCTTCCCACAACTCACGTCACTCATCAAATATATCAGAAATTGTTTGAATTTGTCTGCATTTGATATGGTATTTCCCTCTCATTAATTTTCTATCATTATCAATTGAATAGATTAAGTTTTTTATTAAACAATTAACTAGCTGTAAAAACGACTGTCACTTTTGCCTACGTAAAATACGCATGCACTGTGTGGGTCGTTGTGGAACTCGTGGTGGTACCAGTCACAAGAATGGGTAGTGCAAGGATAATACAGAGACTTGTAACCATGCTTGCAACCGGTTTGAGAGTTCAAGTGCACACCAATGATGATTTTATTGGTCTTTCACTTTCTTCGGATCCTCTGACAATATTGACCGGTTATTGATCTCGAATTCCTGTCTCTCTCATTAAAAGGACATAAAAGGAATTTTAAGTTTCCATTCACACCAAATAAGAAATTTATGCCGCTGAAAGAGTTTTTAAACACATATTAAGTTTTGGTCCAAATAAGGAACCTTGTCATTTCTCTGTGGATAAAAACTAGGACAAAGAATATCAGTTCCATTAAAATGGAGTTCAAGATTTGTTAAAACAATAAATATGGCCTGATTAGAACCAAAATAACAATTATTACTTTTAGTACAAAATATTTGATATAGTTTTCATCTTATCCAAGATATAATTTTAGCAATTCAAGAATCGATAACATAATTCTAGGAACAATTTCATCTTTTCAATAAATCGGCGAAACAAATTTGGCAAAAGACCAAGAATACAGAGAACTTTAGTATCCTTGGATGCAGTCTTCCAAATCCGGGGACCTGAGGCGTTTTACAAGTTTTCTGCCTTCCTCTCTCGTTTCTCCACTCTTACTTTTCGCCATCTTATACACTGATTACCTCATCGCCACAGCTATGATTGGATTGCACTCTGCTGATCAAGAATTTGATCTTACCAGTGATAAGGTCTAGGCTTACTGGTAAGATTAGACGAGCTAATTTCATTGGGAATATAACCCGATTAAGGTTAGATCTTAATTTAGAAAGCCTATAGAAAAATTTTAATAAAGCAATTATTTGGAACACTAACATCAAGTATTAATTTGATTATATAAATTATTTTAAGATAACTTTATGCAAAATTTTTTCTGTAGATATATATTATTTAAATTGAAAATTAATCTTTATTGAATGAAATTTAGGGTAGAGTAGGTTGTTGAAAAAATTTACTATAAATTAGTAAAAACTGAGAAAAGCAAAGACTGAAAAGTAAAAGTTCTCTTAAATTGAATTGAAAATACAGAACAAACATAAGTTTGGCATATCCTACTACTTCAAGGAAAACAAGTGAATTTTCTTTGCATATTATCTTATTGACATTAAAACGTGAAAATTCCTTCAATCGCAACAGCACCAAAGAGAGAATGCCCACTGTCATATCATCAAAGAATCCAATCGATGAAAATAAAACGATTCTTCCGATACACATATAAAACCCCGGACCTTCTTTCTATATCGCTTTGCCAGTTCTCGCGGAAATAATACCACGAGGGAGTACTGAAACGAAAACGTACACCGATGCACAAAAGAAAGGGAATAGAAAGAGTGGGAATAATATCAATGAGAACGACAACCAAGGGATTACGCTCGACTGTAAGCAGTGGCAAATGCCCAAGGAGATAGAAGATAAATGTGGATATTACTGTTACAGTAAAATTTAATTCAAGATCACAACTAGGTCAAGTGTTTTCCTATGGTCGTAACTCCAGCATAAAGATTACTTTATCCCTCCAGCAAAAAAATATACTGAACTCGATTAAATTGATTATAAATTGAATATAAATCTATATTTAAAAAATAAAAATAATTGGATTTTAATAATTGGGAAATCCAATCAAATTATGATGTTTTGGTGAGACAGATGAAACGATCCCTCTTTCCAAATACATTCATTAATGAAAAAACGTCAGTCCACGCGGAGACAATTACGAGCCAAAATATTTGAATAGGCCAGGGGAAGCTAGGGTGAGATTAGCTTATTTTTCATTTCCATTGAATATATATATATATATATATATATATATATATATATCAGTA
>JBAGKK010271138.1:0-20709 GCA_037177015.1 Euceroptres primus | reverse complement strand
GAGGCAAGGTTTGTTTACTAGAGCCTGATAGGGCACCTGTCATTTTTTTCTAAACTAATAATGGCCCTCTAGAGCCTGATAGTGCCCTTGTTAGTTCCTAGTTTTTTCTAAACTAGAAATTTTTAAATATAATTTCTAGTTATAAATGGTTCTTGACACCATCTTGACTGCTTAATTAATCCAAAAAGTGAAAACTGACTTTGTAATTGCATTTCTAAAGAAACTTCAACCGCATGAGAATTTCCAGTTAACTCTAAACCTCGACTTTAACATACCAGTATCCCAATATAATCGCCATTATAATTCTCGTCATGGCATTCTAATCTCGGTCGATTTTGCCTCCATGTCCGGATTTTACATTCTTTCGTCCATAAAAGGCCCAAAGCACGAGGCATAAGCCATAAAGTCGAGGCGGGGGTCCATTGTCACCCTGTTTGCAACGATTCTCCCTACGATGCTATCACACATGTAAACTTAAAACCAACCAAAGATGGTGAAACTTATACACGTATACCTGTTTGTCCATAAAGTCGAAGTAAATACATAAACGGGAATGATTTGTCCGACCTGCGGCGGTCACGGTCTAAACTCCAAAGCCTCTGCCAGACTCAGATGTCGATTTAAATGGATTTCGAGTGTTCTGTTATTGTGGTCCATCGGCGCTTCCATTCAGGCATGGAGAAGCAAAGATGAACTAATGGAGTGGTGGGGAGGCTCATTTTTTTACTTTAAGGGTGAAAAGATAGATCTGGTAAAGATTTCTAAGAAGGCGTGAAGAGGCTCGTGCCTTTTGAGCCTTAGTAAGTCCCCTCTTCTCTGTATGTCCCTTCCCCCTCTCTCCAATTTCCATCGATCTCTCTCGCCACTAGAAAACTTATTTCACACAAAACCGTCTCTTGAAATCACAATACAGTGGCACGTCCATTATTTTCAGTCTCACGACGGTTTCCTTTTTTGAATCTATCCCCTCTCCTTGTTCTCTCTCTCACTCTTGTCACCTGGGTCCTGAGGCCCAAGAAAGATGCGAGCAAAACGAGTCAATGGGGACCAAACCTTGAAAAATTACTGGCCTCTTTCACTCTGAAGCCTCACACCGGGCGAAAGCAATTTTTTCTTGTTTTCACCTCCAGATACTTCAAAATATGGTATTTATTGGAGCATTTGCTTCAAGGAGTCTTTTACCGTGAAAAATAGTTATCATTTTGTGTTTAAAATATATTTAATATGGTTTGATTTCAAGCTTGAATCGATATTGTTAATTTTGTTTCTTAATCTAAATAAATAGTTTTGATGAATTTTGGTGGATTTTTAATTTGACTTTATTCAGGAGAAAATCTCATTTTTATGCCCTTAAGGATGTTCAGTCCATACAGTCCAACTCAAAATTAATCAATCTTTATCTTGAATTATAAGATCTGCAAAAGAGAGCCTATTGTTATTGCAACGAATTTTAGAAGAGGAATTGAAGCATATTACAGAAAAAATTTGGATATTTGTTTTTTTTCCTTTTACTTTAGGCAAAAGTCGTAATTTTTATTTTATTTCAATTTTCAATAGCTCATTTTGTTCTTTAGAGGATTCTTTACAATTATCTTTGGTACGTTTTTATTAAAATTTTGCATTTTGCGTATTATTTAATTTGCAAAATGAGAGACCGTATAATTTCTAAAGAAAATAATTTTAATAGAAACGTACTAAATAGAACTGAAAAGGATCTTTTAACCTTTTTATAAACAAAATGAGCTGTAGAGAATTGAAATTGAATGAAAATTATGACTTTTGTTTAGAGATCTAAGTATCTAAGATAAAGAAAGAAAACAGAAATATCCTACTAACTATTTCTAAGTTAATAATGATGTGAGATGTGATCCAAACTATTTTTTTTTCAAAAGTATCCTTAAGTTTATTTTCCAAAATTTTTTAAAAATAATTTAAAATTCCTCTCCTTGATTTTAAAAATCAACAGAAAGATTTCATTAATTTTAAGGTTGACTGTACGCAGTACATTCTTAAAATCAAAATAAATTTTGAAAGCTCTGCAAATAATGCTGAAATTTTTCTCAAGTTCTGGAAAGTTTCTTGCACTCAAAATGTACCTAAAAAAATTATACTTAAACATGTACTTAAGAAATGTACTTTAAAAAATGTACCTAAAAAAGTTAAAATTACATAATCCTTAATTTTTGCTATTTTAGTTCTTGTATTAAAAACATATATGACTTGGAATATTGTTACGAAAAATTACATAGGACTAGACACTTTCTTTTTTTAACCTTTAGAGGGCCGGAAAGCCAATATATTGGCTCACCCCCTGATCAAGACTTTGTCTATGATCAATCAATGATATAAGATACCTTTTTTGCCAATTTATCAATTTTCCTCCCAAATTGCCGGCCCTCTAAAGGTTAAATGAAAAATTAATTTACTACCACTTCCTAAACTACAATAAAAAAAAGTAAATTCATGTAGGTACATTTTGAATGCAAAGTGCAAAAAACTATCCAGAAGTTCAGATAAATTTTAGCATAATTTGCAGAGCTTTTAGAATTTATTTTGATTTTAAAGGGCCCATAAAAATTAAATCTTCTCCTAATTTGAGTAAAGAAACCGAATGTGGATCAGGGTCCAAATGTCGATCGATGTTGACTTCTGCTGACAATTAATTAAATTATTTATAAAATTTGTATTAAGTACTTAACGCAACTAATATTATATCATTTAAAATAAAAATGTATCAAGAGACTAAAATTTCTAAACATGAACAAAATTATTTTTCTAAACTGTGTCAGTTTTGGCATTTCAAACGAAAGCTGAGTAGCATGAAATTACAGTGAGTTACAAATTATTTAATATTTCAACGTATATTTCTTATATAAATATAAAAATTGTAGATAATGATCAGGAAATCACAAAGTTTCAAAAGTTTATTGAAGTTGTGACAAATATGCAGTATTTTCTGAATGTGAATGAAGTGGAAATGAGCCGAGATTAATTATGCGTTTCTTTTTGTTCTGTGGTCAAAATATTTTAAATGAATTTGAAATTGACAACTTTTAAGATTAAAAATAAAACATTTTGATGAGTAAAGTATATTAAATAATAATATACGTTTGTGAATGAAATAGTCCCAAAATGTCATTTGTTTATTACAATACGCTTGTGTAAAGCAAGTTCTCTTTTTCGGTACAATATATTGGGGAATATATCTAAGATGACCAGTTTTATGTTAGTTGTGTTATGATTAGTTAGTAGATTATTAAAAAATTGTTATAGGATTGTTGCAAAAATATATTACAATATATAACCTTGAAAATTATTCGAGTTGCAATGCATTAGTAATGATAAATAAATAGAAATAGGAATAAAGTTTGGAAATTATATATTTTCTTCGTTTATAATTAATACTTGTTTAACATTTTAAATAATCCTAATTCATTTTGCCATTTTTAGTACTGTGTTCTTTTCCAATATTATGAACGTTTCTTTCCAGTGAATTTGAAGCAATAAACACTCTTCGATCCACATTTGGACCCGGGACCGATACTAGATCAACAATGATATATCAGATAAAAATTTATATTTTTATTTTATTCCATGCCAAGTTATCTTCTTGCATCCTCTATTTGATGATTTGCTAAGTTTTAAACACTTATGGACCCAGGGTCCAAATGTGGATCAAAATCATACCTTCTCCAAAAATGTCACCAAACTTTTGCAGATTGATTTTGAAATTATATCTTATATATTTTTTATTTAATAGAACCTACCTTACGTTTCCAACAAGTAGTAATAAGGTTGGATCAAAACTTTATTCTTAAACTGATAGTTTCTGAAACCTGATCCACATTTGGCTCCCTTACCCCAATAACGACTTTTTAAACTTATTTTGGCTCCATGGAACCTCAGGATATTTATTTATCGACCCATTTAAAATTTTACAAGTTATAAAAGAAAATGTAACTTTTCAGTGTTAGTCTGTTTTTGATTTCTAATTTTCTCTTTTTCGGCACATCCAAATTCTACAGTGAAAATTATGCAAGAGTTAAATTCAAAATTTTGAATCCCTGCATATCAGATGCAGTAATAATTCTGGTTTTCATTGTCAGTTCTAGTTTAAGTAGCGAATTATTCGTTATTATTCATTAGAATGCCCTGATTCTAGCCGACTCTACTATTTCTCAAATGTAAAAAAATTGAGAGAATTAGTGATTAAATAAAAAGAAGCTGACCTACAGAATAAGAATTCAACCAAATAATTTGTGCTTAGCTGTTTTTGGATTTCTGCGGCATTTTCTTTTGAGAAATGGAGGAAAATAAATTAAAAATTTTCTTTGTATATGCATCATCCTATTAACTTTCTTCGCCGCTGAAGCAAATCGCCCTTGAATGTGTCGCCAGGCTTTTACGGTTTGGCGCGCATTGTTGTTATTATCGCAGGTACTAGAGGTACTGACGCCGGTATAAAACGCCTCGAGAAGAAGTATCGCTTTCAATAGACAGTCCTTGGCGTCGCGTACCAAAAGTGACACGACCCGGCAGGACTCGCCGCCGCATAAACCCCCGTAGCGGGGGGTTTCGTAGGACCCCCCGTTGTCGGCCTTTCAACTTTGAAAGTCATACCGGCCCTTTTCGAGAGGCCCGAAACTGAAACCACTTGAAAACTCGAAATAGGTAACTAAGTTTGAATAGAGGGCAGGCCCACATCCTTTCCAACATTTGAGAACATATCTCCGCAGATTTTGTCACACTACCTTATCCCCTGTCATGGAAAATAAGGCAATAAGGTTATGGAAAAAAGGATTATAGGCAAATTCTGTGGCTGGGATTTTGATGGAGACATTTGTGAATGTCAGAAAATTGAGCTGTCTGTTTTGAATAAGTTTTTGAAAACAAGCATGTGAGAATAACTGCTTTTTACCAATCCTTATTTCCGAATTATCGTACAAAGAAAAATATGGGTATTGGAAAACTAGTATACATATACAAGGGGTTAATAACTTGAATTTTTTGCGTACACCAGTTTGCAAGATTAAATGGGATTGAAAGGGATTGCGAGAAATTGTAAGATTGCCAAAGATTGCATGTGATTTCATAAAGACTGCATGAGATTGCACGGGATTGCAAGATTGCAAATGATTGCGTAGGATTGCATAGAGATTGCTTGAGATTGCATGGGAATGCATACAAAAGCATGGGATAGCATGAGTTTGTGCGAGATAGCATGAGTTAACATGAGTTAGCACGAAATAGCATGAGTTAGTACGAGAAAGCACGAGATGGTATGAGATAGCACGAGATAGCATGCGATTGCATGAGATTGCATGATACCTGGAATTGCACGGAATTACAAGATTACAAGTAATTGCATGAGATTGTAAAAGATTGCAGGGGATTGTATACAAATCTCAGGAATGCATGAAATTGCATGAGATTTTTCGAGATTACACGAGATTGCATGAGATTGCACGGGATTGCATGAGATTGCATATACAGATTGCAGGATTGCATGAAATTGCATGAAGTTACAAGAAATTGTACGTGATTGCACGGGATATCATGATATTGCATAGAAGTTGCTTTGGAATTATTTATTTAACGCCCTGTATTGCATGAAAAGTAATAGTGAATAACAAACGCAAAAAAATGTACTGAATCTATAACTTATATTGAATTGCACAGAGATTGTAGAAAATTGCATGATATTCATGAGGTTACAAGAGATTTCACGGAGATTGTATAGAAATTTCACAAGATTGTAATATTACAAGGAATTGCATAGAGATTGCATGGATTGCATAGAGATTGCATGGGACTGCAGAGAAGTTGCACAAGATTGCAAAGGATTGCATAGAAATTGCATGAGATTTCATAGAGATTGTATGGAATTGCACAAGATTGCATACAGTATGGATTGTAAGATTTCAAGGGATTGCATAGCATAGCATAGAGGTTGCATGGAATTTATTTATTCATTTACTTAGAAATCAACGGTTATACTTCTTTATTAGATGAAAAGTAGTAGTGAATAATAAACGTAAAAGAATTACATGGGATTGCACAAAGATTGCGAGAGATTGCATGCAATTGCACGAAATTTTAAGAGATTGCATAGAGATTGCACTAGATTGCAAGGGATTGCTTCGAGATTGCACGGGATTGCATAGAGGTTACATGGGATTTCATAGAGATTGCATGGAATTCTAAAGAAATTGCAGAAGATTCAAAGATTGCAAGGGTTTCCATAGATATGGCATGGGATTGTATAAAGATTGCACAAGATTGCAAGGGATTGTTAAGAGGTTCCACGTGATTGCATGGGATTTCACAGAGATTGTATGGAATTCCATAGAAATTGCACAAGATTGCAAGATTGCAATTTTGAAAATTCAAAATTAAGCCATAATTTTTTAAAAACAAAAATATTTTTTAATTTTTTTTAAGTTCGACCATTTTTTTAAAAATAAAAATAAAGCTTGAGATACTTACTTTAAGATCCTTGAATAGCGAAATGTCGTTTTAAATTTTGAAAAATTCAAAATTTAGCCATAATTTTTGAAAATCAAAAATATTTTTGATTTTTTTTTTAAGTTTGACCACTTTTTTTTTTTTAATAAAAATAAAGCTTGAGATACTTACTTTCAGATCCTTGAATAGCAAAATGTCGTTTTTTGTTGTTTTTAAAAAATTAAATTTTAAGTAACCTGGTAAATTCAAAAAAATTTTCTTATGCGCGAGAAAAATTTGGAAAATTTTTGGCATGTACAGTTTTTGATAAGAAACAATATTCTAAAAACGGAAATTCAAAGAAAAATTTTTTGTTGATTTTAGAATTTTTTGATCTAAAAGTAAGCATTTCGAGCTTTATTTTTAATTACAAAAAAAAAGGAGTCGAACTTAAAACAAAATTCAAAAATATTTTTGATTTTCAAAAATGATGGCTAAATTTTTAATTTTCCAGATTTTTTTTTACTTCATTCGAAATATTGGGAAAAAATATATCCAAAACGTTTGGATTAAAATTTTTTATATGCCATACATAAAAAGATATTTATATCCGAAATAGAGGCTCTTTGCGCAAAGTATAAAAATTTCACCCCCTCTACCTCGGCAAGTTTTTGATCAAACTGATCAATACTTTTTTTTAAAGTGCCATCTAATAGAACTAAACTTTTTGTAAATTTGAGCCCGATCGGAGAAATTCATTTTTTGGGGTGTGTGCACTTAAGAAATAATGCCCCAGATATTGCATAGACATTGCCCAAGATTGCAAGGGATTGCTTATAGATTTCACGGGATTGCATAGAGGTTATATGGGATTTCACGAGATTGCATAGAGATTGCATATAAATTGCACAGAGATTGCACCAGAATGCATCCAATGTGCACAAGATTTCACGAGTAATTACCCCTCAACATTTTATTAGTTTCCATTTGAAAATTTGACGATAGATAAATGAGTACATTATAGCATTTCTCATTTTATTAAAACTTGCGCAGAATACACAGCAAAATGGCGGCCATGTCGAATTTCGATTCGAAAGTTTTGAAAATGATTTCACTCAATAACCTAATGGGAAAATTAATGAAACTATAACTTTATTTAGTAGTATTTGTCTATGCAAACAAAGCCATGCACTACATCTATATACGCTTTCCTGCGAAAACAAAGAAAACATTTTTTTTGTTCTGCGCAAGATTACGCTGTTAATTGCACACATAACTTTGACTGTACATTTTTGGTTGTGTTTGAATACCTGTTGGTTATTTGTTTATACTAAATTACTTGAATCCCAAGGAATAAAGAACCATAAGAAATTAAAACTTCATTTTGCATATTGTACAGAATTGCTATTAACTCAAGTAGTAAAATGATCGGAATAATATTAAGCTGCATTGAATGATGAAATCTATTAAAGGGTAAATACATGTAATATGGCTAATAGTTTAAATGAGATCCCGTGTAAAATTCGAAAGTTATTCTACAAGAATTAAGAAATCTAAAGGAAATGAATTTTGAATAATAATTATTGTAATGGTTTTAAGATACAAAGATATAAATTAAAATTTGTATAAGTAAGATAATAATAGATATAATAATAATTGTACAACTTATTGTTATTATTGCATCGGCGCAATCTTTTTTTAAATCTATTTTTTATACACCACTAGCTATGAATCTAAATTCAAAAAGAACCTGGCGTAAGATCAACCGTGCCTTTGGTATCGAAAAACCTATATTTCAGGCTAATGGCCGAAACGAGCCTAATCCTTCGTTTTACGATTCCGCCTTACATGCAAGTCGAGGTCATTATTGTCACCTATAACTCTTGCCCATTGCCACCGGACGTAGGTGGATTCGTTGTAGATCCATAAAAGACCGTTGTGAGCATGCTAACTTTGCTCTGATACGATTTGAGTTATTACGATAATTATTTTGCAAATTTTCGTTTTTTCCAATACTTTTCGCTTGAGCTCAGTTATCAAAGTGTTTATAATCATTTTCATAATTTAAAAAAATATTAAATCCATAATTTAACTTTCAATAATTCTCAACTTTCTGAAATTTTCTAACTCTATGATTTTAATTTGCACAGCTGCCAAATCGTTTTATAAACATTCTGTTGTAAAAATAATACACTTGTACTTGCTGTTTACATTAGTATCGCTCATAAATAAACAATTATGTTTTTTGAAAATTTTTCTATTATAATTCATCAATGAATTTCTAACAATTAACTTTGGGCCGCTAATTTTAATGAAAACAATCGTAGAGTTTAATTAATGAATCAAATATATTTCGAAGAATTTGATTCCCAGCAAGCCACTTTCTCGAACATAACTTTGCAATGTGAGAAGGAAGCAGGTCGTGCCATGCAATTAAAGGCTAATTAGAACATGGGTAGTTAAACTTGTACTGGACATCCGTGAGAATATTAGATTCAAATAATTGAGAAAACAATTTTTTATCCTCCCATTTAAAAAAATTAGTCCTATATGTACAAATATCAAAACAATGGCAACACTTTTTATACTTTTTTAAAAATAAAAGCATATTATTTAGGTAATTATATTTATTGTATCGTCTGGGTCCTATAATAATAACAATTTTTCGAAAGTGGTGTTAAAACTGTTTTTATGTTACTTTAAGAGCATTTTAATTGCAAAAATATCTTTGATAAAAAGAAATAATCTTGCTTGTTGTAATTTTTTTTAAAAACTTGTAACTTGTTTCCATAAAATATCTATAATTAGGCCATTATTTGAAAACTTCAGATAGTGTACTCTATAATCGCAAACTTACAATTAGTGAAAGCTATTTTATTTACCGGCATATCCTTTGATATAGATAAAACTGCAAATGGCGATGTAAATCACTTAAATATCCTGACTTTGCAGAATTACGTTATGCAACAAAGGAATACAGATGTATTCCACGATTAAAAGTTTGCCTAACAAAAATTACTCTAGCAACTGTAAGTTATTTAAAAATATTTATGTTCCATCAATTTAATGTTCAAGCCCTTATTCAATTGAAGAGTACATTCAGATAATGTGTTTAGTCAAAACAAGTAGATCCTTTCCCTTCCATTTTTCATTTTACCGTGAACCTAAAATGTCGAAATCTTTCCACTTCATTAAAAGAGAGCTATATCAAATTCGTACCTCTACGTATTTTAAGTCTATCAAAAGTATAAGCCAGTTTTCCGCCTCAACAAAAGTGTCCTTGAATAGCAAATGCACACATACAACATACAATGGAAGGCGCTAACTCGTGTAAGTACGAACATTTGGCTGGTTATGGTTGGTGGTTAACCATACGTTACCGAACACCCTGGCAATGGCTCTTCATGGAAGTTACATAATAGCATCGTAACATAATACCTGCATGTTGGTTGGGTACTACCTATATGCTATATAGGAAGGTTTCTATCGTCCCACAGTAATGTGGACCAGCCCCGTGAGTTAGGAACGCCATACCCTGCCATTTGTATTCGGTATAGTCTCTCTTATGTGCTGTGGTTTGGGGTGAGAGGGGCGTGATATTTTGGTGAAGGGCGCCTCGCACCCCGAATTGGTGTAGACTGACTTGTACTAAATGCGATGTACTCTTGTCTGTACATGGCTTGAGACTCAAATTGTTAATGGAGAGGACCTGGAGGGAGCATAGTCCATTACAAAGGTCGAAAAACTCTCAGCAGTTTCGCACGAACATCATTTTTCATGTTTTTTATTGGCAACATGTCCCTGGAATTTCAAAGTCATCTAGGGGTGTGACAGAAAGCAGAAATACGAAATCAACCGAAAATACGATGCGACAAAATAAGGGGAATGCGAGGTGAAACGAAAAGTTGAATTCATTCAATTACTTAGAGTGATCCAGAACCATTATCCAAATCCAAATAATTCGATGCATTAATAAATCGATTATATAACCAAAACCATTTATATAATCTATGCTGACCCTTCCGTTGCTATGGTCATCCCGTTTTCTTTGCCCGTTCTGTTCCTGTACAACCATTCCAATTACTATGATTCATTCTATTCTTTCAGTTATATAATTCAATCTGTTTATACAATTTATCCTTATTCAAAAATATATCCCTTATTTCCCGTAAATATTCCATTTCTGTCACTCTACCTGCTTATAAAACTCATCCCATTCCTACAATCCCCTCCGTTTTTATGACCCACCCAGCTGCTGACCCCCAAACCGTTTCTAAAACAATTCCATTTCTATAAATCATCTTTTCCCATAAGTCATCATATTCCCGTAATAATAATTTTAAAGTCCATTTGTTCAAACGACCATATTCCATATGCTGTTCCTGAAATACTACTGTTCTTATAATACATTCCGTGCATACATCCTATCCCTTTTCTACAACTCTTTCCGTTTTTATGGTCATCCCATTCCTTTTGCCCATTCCATTCCCTTACAATCATTCCAATCCCTATAATTTATCCTGTTCTTTCAAATATATAATTCAATCCGTTTATATGATTTATCCTCATTCCATACTCCATCTCTTATTTTTACGACGCATTCTGCTTCTACAAATATTCCATTTTTTGTGAATTGGCCTGTTTATACAATAAATCCCGTTCCTAGATCCCCTTCCGTTTATATGACCCATTCATTTCCTGATATTCAAGTCGATTCTATAACTATTCCATTCCTATAAGTCATCTCTATTGAAAATATCTTCGAGGAAATCCTCGTGTTAATGTTGGACAAGATTTACACGAGAAAATACCCAAGGATTTATAGTTTTCCTTGTGGATTTCCTCGAGGAGTTTGGAAATCCGTAGGGAATCCACAAGGAATATTGGAAATCCTCGTGTTTCCTAGTGTAAATCATGTCTAAGATTAACACGAGGATTTCCTCAAAAATATTTTTAATATATAATATATATATTTTAATATACAATCATATAATCCGGTCCATTGCTGCAACTTTCTATAACATTGCTATAGTCATCTTATTCTCATGACTTCCCTTTTTCTTTAAGTCCATTCCTACAAAGCACCCTATTCCATATCCTTTTCCTCAAGCACTACACTTCTTATAATCTATTCCGTTTATACATCCCATTCTTTTTGTCCGTTCCTTTACAACCATTCCAATTCCTATGATTCACCTTGTTCTTAATTTAATCCGTTTGTACAGTTTATTCTTATTCTATAACTCGTCCATTATTTCTACGTCGCATTCTGCTCTTGCATTTCTGTGACTCGACCTGTTTATAAAACTTATCCCGTTCCTGAAACCCCTTAAGTTTTACCTAAGTATTTCCTATAATCACTCCATTCCTATAATAAAACATCCTCTTTGAAAATATCCTTGTGTTAATGTTGGCTAGGATTTACACAAGAATTTACAGTTTTCCTTGTGGATTTCCTTGAGAAATTTGGATATCCTCAAGTATTTCCTTGGGTAAATCATGTCCAAGATTAACTTGAGGATGTACTCGAGGATATTGTCAATAGGGATCCTATTCCGTGATAATACAATCCTGTCTATTGCTGCAGTTTTCTATAAGCCGCAGAATTCCTATAGTCATCTAACTTCCATAACTTATCTTTTTCTTAAAGTCTATTCCTATACAAGACAGCCTATTCCATATCCTGTTCCTGAAGCACTGCAGCTATTATAATCCATTCCGTTTATAAATCACATTCCATTTCATCAACGCCTTCTGTTTCTATGGCCTCCCCATTCCTTTTGGCCGTTCTGTTCCTATTCAGTATACAACCATCCCAATTCTAATGATTCATCCTATTCCTATGGTTATATTCCTTTATATAGTTTATCCTCATTCTAAAATCCATCCCTTATCCTGACGTGTCGCATTCTGCGGTAAAAGATATTCCATTTCCGTGACTCAACCTGTTTATAAAATTCATCCCATTCCCAGAACCCCTACCATTTTTATGATCCAACCAATTCCTGACAACCAAGCCGTTCCATTCCTATATGTCATCCTATTCCCTTAATAATATAATCCAGTACATCTCTGCAGTTTTCTATAACCCATACCATTTCTATAATCATCTTATGCCCATGAGTTATCTTGTTTATATATCCAATTCCATTGCAAAAGCACCCCTTCCGTTTCTATGGCCACGCCATTCCTTTTGCTCGTTCCGTTCCTGTACAACCATTCTAATTCCCATGATTCATCCTGTTCTTTTAGTTATATAATTCAATCCGTTCATACAAGTTATGCTCATTCTATAATCCGTTCCTTAATTTCTATGACGCATTCTGCCCTGCAAATATTCCATTTCTGTGACTCGACTTGTTTATAAAACTTATCCCGTTGCTAGAGACCCCTCCGTTTTTTTATGACATATCCAGTTCCTGACACCCAAGTAGTGCCTATATCCTATAACCATTATATTCTTGTGACGTAATGGTATACTCCAGGCTGTTGCTGCATCTTTTTATAACGCGTAGCATTCCTATAGTCATCTAATTTCCATGTTTGCAGAAACAGACCTAAAGTATATTCCTATAAACCACCCTAATCCATATCCTGTTCTTGAAGCACTTCCGTCCTTACAATCCATTCCGTTTATATATCCCATTTCATTTCAACAACCTCTTCCGTTTCTATGGCCATGCCAATCGTTTTGCTCGTTCCTTTCTTATACAACCATCCCAATCCCAATAACTTATTCGGATCGTATAGTTTCGTAATTCAATCCTTCTATACTATCCTCATTCTATGGTCCAGCCCGTTCCTATTCCTTTTCCCGTTCCCATACAAACATCTCAATCATATTCCTCGTTCCGTTCCTATACAAGCATCTTAATCGTATTCCACATCTCGTTTCCATAAAACCATCTCAATCCTATGATTCATCGTGTTCCTTACGTTATATAATTTTAGGCATGTGCAAATTCCGATCCGAAACTTTCGAGTCGGACCTTAGACGAACCCGACCCGAAATGTTTCGAGTCGAATCTGAGCTTGATCTGACCTGAAAATAATTTCAGATCCGTCACCAGATCCGACTTGCTAATAAAAATTGCTAGGCCGGGTCGGGTCGGATCTTCTCACATGCTTATATAATTCATTCCGTTTAAACAGTTCATTCTCATTCTATAAGCCATCCCCTTCCAACTCCTCCTCCCTTTTCTAAAGTATATACTATCCTTGAAACGCTTCCGTTCCTATACTCGATTCCTATCATCGAATTCTGCAACCCATCCAATTCCTGTAACTCCTTCTCATCTTAAAACTATCCTATACCATAAGTGAACTCCATAAAATCACTGAACCGTCTTAACTCTTCAAGTGCCTCTAATTTGTTAACCTTAACCTATCAAGGAGAAAAAAATAAACATAAATTCCGGAAACTCGACATAATACAAAAATCCTCTTATAAAGGACCTGTCGATCTGTATTTAGATGTATGTAGTCATCGATTGCTTACGCCCCTCCACTCTGACTTTGCCGTCCCCGGGGAGATGTGTCCTAGAAGCGGAAATCGACCACGACATTGAAAATTTGATTGTAACAAGACCGCTGACACTGTATATAAAAGGACCATCCGCTCGAATGTGCATTATGTACTCATATAGGCGTGCGTCTCCCTCGCCCGTATTTAGAAGGATGTTATGTTATAGGGTAGGTCGTAACCCATGGATGTATGCGTCAAAAATGGGGAACCCGTCTTTGTGACGATTTCGTGCCCCTGGATGTACTCACGGGTTATAGGAGGGGAAGGCTGTCTATAGTGTCTATACCGAGTTTCACGGCCAGAAGAGTGATCGCCTCTGCTATGGCTGGGTATAGTGTCGCTCACCGCGGGGTGTCCTCTCGCTTGACCAGCTGCTGCTGGATCATTTATGCCGCACGATTAGATACAGCAAAGGTGTAAACTCCGTAACAGGAACTGTCAGTCTGCTTGGCAAGCCCGGGCTTATATGAATATTTACGTCAAGTTGTTGTTAATGGTGGTATCTTCTGCTAATCAACAGTACTAATATAGGTTCTATCCGCTGTTTAACCGGCTTTTTTATTAGCTTCTGCTTACGCCGGCAAATTCCGAAATGGCAGTTCAATACGGTGGTCTTTATTCAGAAGCAGTGCGGGAAAATTTCAATAACTAAAGAATTAAAACAGAATTTCATGTCGACGAAGATTGAAACGAAACGGATTGAACTAATTCGCATCCATCAACGAATCTCGTCAGGACGGGATGGAACCCTGAACTGGTATTACAATGCGGGGGTTAAGGATTCGGTTCCGCATCAATGACTCCCTTTTTCGAATCGCACATGGATATCAGCTTAAAAAGCCGTTACCCTTTTTCCCGAAGGAATTTTCACACTGGTACCCGATCCGAAATCCTGTCTAAAGGAATGTATGTTGGTATACGATTCGACCCCTATAAGAGTCCCGATAACAATTTTAAAGGGATAAATTTATAACAGTTATAGTTTGATATGAATGATCAGAATCCTGGATTTAAGCAACTTTTTGTTTCAGACGGAGGTAGAGGACACGAGTCAAGATGCTCCATGCGAGGGCCCTGTGCCGAATCCGCCTCCCGGAACCACCGGGGGGGTCGTTGGTTCGGAAATCACGCCGAACGTAATGGACTGCGGAGGCTGTGGAGAACGAGTACGAGAGCGGACGGTGTTGTGCGTTGGTGGACGAACATGGCACTCGAGGTGTTTAAGGTGCTGTGCCTGTGCCAGGCCTTTGCACGACCAACACTCCTGTTTTCTTCGTGGCACGCGTCTTTACTGCAGGCACGACTACGCTTTGTAAGTATAGTCTTCTGTTCCTCAAGAGCTTGGAATCTTATTTTCAAATCTTTATTGAATATCCTTCTGAGTTTGGAAATTGTAGTAAGATGATTCAATAAATGTTGACAAACAGTTTTGAATAGAAGTCGTATTCGAGCTGATTCGAAACCTACATCCGAGACTAATCAGAAGTAAGTTTCCAACCAGAATAAATCTGAAGCTAATCCGAACAAAGTTTTCAATCCGAACGAAAGGTTTGTTCAAATTAGCCCCGGATTCAGATTGAAAACTTACTTCGAAGTGGTCTCAGAAGGTCTTGAATACAGATTTGGATTTCCAATTAGGTCAAATTCATTCGGATAGGATTTCTATCTGAAACTATTGACACGGTTCAAATCTAATATTAAATTAGTAGTTCTCTGAAATTCTTTGTGAATAAAACACCAGGATTAGAACTTTTGAATCAAATGGATGATAAGAAAAATTTTTATGCAGTACTCCTGCATGTAATTTCTGGTTATTCCGGTTCTCATTTTCAGCTCATGTCACTGAACTGAAAAGGAACGATATGTATATTGTAGACTGATAGGCGGGTATTGCAGGGAACAATGGTATTCTTGTCCTTCTTCCGAAGGCTCGTACATGTCCATTCGTGGTTATATGCACGACACTGAATGAACTTTCGGGCCGATCTCAGCACCTGGTTCATGACCGGGCACTAATATTCATAGCGCTGATCATCGACCTGGTACTCAATGAAACCATTATCGAATATTAAAGAGAAGAGACCTTCTCACACTGTGAATTAGTGACGCCCTCGTGGCAATAATTTAAATAATTTTTTCTTCTTAAATTCAACAATCGCGAAGTCAAGTTATCGACTGTTTAAATACATACCGAGAAGTTAAAAATATATATAGCCTTGTAGGAAACATTTCTAAGGATAGGTTTAAATTATAGGTGCACGGAAAAACGAAGGGCAAAGTTTACTTCGATTCCGGGATAAAAATTACCTGCAAAAAGAATTAACTTCATAGGATAAATTTTACTCAAATATCGGTTAAATTTTCATTTGTTTTTTCATGACAAAACATGTATTTTGAAAGACGTAAAGTTGCCTGAATAAAAACTTATCCTTCTAAAAAATTACCTTCAACAAATTGAGCGATTGTCTGCTATAACAACCTACTTGCATTTTCAGAAGTCACTTGTTCTTGATTTGTTCTTCATTACAATTTGGTCTTTCATACAATTTTTAGCAATCTTTCTCAGTCTTATAATATAATCTCTTGCAATCTCATGTAATCTGGCAATCGGATGGAGACGAAAAATCCAAATTATTGAGCCCTAAGAATATATTGATATTTTTTGGTTGTAAGATGTCGGTATTGGATAAAACGTCGGTTGAGCGCAAGAAATGACTTGTCGATTGAACAGGGGGTCGAGTCAGGTGGGACTGCCCAACGTGTTTATCCAACTGTCAATCAGATATACTCTCAGGATACCTAGCCGTCCCTCCTAAGCCGCGTAGCGTATTCTACTATCTGATTCCAATATGGTAGGTATCATTGTCCAGATTATCGTGGATGGTATCTTGATGGGGTTCCTTCCGCGGATAAAGTGTGCAGGGATTGTTTTAAGACTACAATTTTTATTCTAAAAAATTTTCCGACACTTGGAAAAGAGGTTTAAAAAAATAGTGTAGCTAATAAGTGTATTAGGGTTTTCTCGAGAGAAGCTGCAACCATTTAAACATTTTTTAAACTACGTTATAGAGGCTCAGAAGTTCTTGCTTGTCAGTCACAAAGCGTGGGAATATCGTGACTGTCAAGTTCGCCAAAATATTGGGTATTCGAAGTATTTGAGAATGAATGTTTTGAAGAGAGTTCCTCCGTTATAGTTGTATTAGCATCAGGCGCGCGGGAGGTCCAAAGGAATCTGCTGCGTAATTTTTTTGAGTCATGTTCCATCTCTGCATCGCTGGCTTTAAGATGAGCTGCAGATCGGTGGGATCTATGACCTGTGATCGTCGTAAAACTAGATGTGCCCTGGAGTAATACTTTCGCTACTTCATTCATCTTGACGGAGTAGAAAAGGTGAATTAGAAATGACATAAAAGTTTTAAAAAACCCGACTGTAAAAAAAACTGCAACTAAGAAAAACCTTGAATCAAAATAATAAAACAATAAAATCAAATCAAAAGATCTAATTGCACATGAATTTAAATACAGAATGCCTATAAAATGGATGTTAGAATAAAAATTTAACACCAATTTGAATCACTACTGATTTAACTGCTATATGTAGAACATGACATCAGCACACCAATTTTAAATCACTACTGACTTAACTATTTAGTGCAGTTCAGTCAACTGCTAATTCAATTAAATTTTTTTAAGGTTTTACTTGATTATAGTTTTCTTACGCCATTGGATTTTTTTTAATAATATTTTTTTTGTTACTTTTTACTTTATAGTCTTAAGTATCTTTTTCGCCATATTGATTTTTACGTGACGTCATATACCCAGAGTTCCTTTCGAAAAATATATTGTATCTGAATAGAAAAAAATCGTAATATAGAAGGAAGTTCCAAGACATGAAAAACTCCGTACAACTTGTTTACAAAAAATTCCATAAGAAGTGTTTATTTGTGATTTATTTATAATTCCGAGCAGATAAAGAGACTTTCACCCCCTTTTGTGTTATTACCCCCTCATAAGTAACCTAAAGGTTACTTGAGGATAGTAAAACCGAGGCTCTTCTTACGGAAAATTTCGTAAGATTAGTCTCGGTCCTGTTATTTTTGGCTAGTTGCACGGAATTTTCGATAAGAATATCTTCGGCCAATAAAGAATAATTGTCCTTGCGAAGAGGTATAATAAGTGGAAAAAGAGAATTGCAATGAAAATCTCGAAATTGAAAAAATGTACGCATACAGGAATTCCGACGAGACGAAGAGACCTCCCCCCTTCCTTTTATCTGACCCCCCTGTTAATCCAAATTTCTCTATAAATCAAACGATATTAACTATATAATTATATATATAACTATGTATTATATTATATATAATTACATATTATATTTATAACTATATTTTATATTATATAACTATATAATTATCAATTACCATAATTACCAAGTACAATATAAGTTTGTTTTGCTTGCAATGATTTTTTTCAAGCTCCACTTTTGTGGGTTTGTTTTCTAAAATAAATGAAAAAAATTGAGTTTTGTCCAACTCCCCTGATTAATTAAATTTCTCCTTAATCAGAAGATGTTTAAACTAATAAAAAAATTCGATATCTTATCGAATTTTTTTTCCGTGTTGTATAATATAATTGTTGTTAAAGTTTACAATTTTTTTTCTTTTCTTTTCTGCATAACTGCATAATCAAGTACAATGCTATTTTGTTTCTCTTCTCGAATATCTTTAGGAAAGGCGAAAAATGAATGGATGATATATACTGTGTAGATTGCAGAACATGCAAAATGAATATTATCTTATTTTTGTAGAAAAATAATAGTTCAAAAAAATATATTTCAGAGATTAAAGACGTACTTTCTGCTAAGTTACAACTTTTGCCTGAAACTTTTTTGTCTTAAATAAATATTTATCGAAATAATGTAGACGTGAAAATTATATCGAAAAATCGAGGTTTTTTTCAAGATTTTATCTTGAAAATGACATTTGCGGGTATTTTTACTGTCATATTCGTAATCAGCGCGTAAAAATACGTCAGTATGCGAAGTTCCAATTTAATTGCAGGTGTGCGCTTTTCTAAACTTTATCCAAATCTATCAGGCCGTTTAGATTCTACTTCGGAATAAGGCTAAAATTTAAAAAATTTAAATTTTAAAATCCCTCCTTTGTTTGCGGCATTCGGGTAAAAAATCAAACATTATAATCTTAACTTTGTAATCTCAAAGTCTCTGAAATCATAACGTGTGCCAATAAAGTAGCTGGACAACTTTCAAATAAAAATAATAGCTAAGTAAGAATTGAAAATTTTGTTAATATTTACGTTAAATAATCGTTTATAATGTTGGATGTTAATTTTGGCTTTAGTGTTAGAATAAATAATTCAATTAATTTTTAATTGAACCAAGAGTATTTACGTTAAAGTTTGTTTAAATTGTGTACCTAAAAAAGAAATAAGTGTGATTTAGAAATTCGTTTTGCAGGTGGCTAGCCAGAATTGTTTACAAGAACGCGCTTATGATATGCTTGGACAGCGCTCTAAAAAGGAAGTTTTAGGACACTTTTTAAAAGAAAATGTCACTCTATTCAATTTTCCAGCGTTATGAAAGTGGCAAACCATCCGTTGGCATTAAAAGACACGTCATCCAAACAAATTGGATAAGCCCCAGCTCCAGAAATTAAAGAAAGCTGCGGTAAACAAAGTTGGAGCATCGAATCGGAAGTTAGGTAGAAAATTCGGTATTTCTAAAGAAACAGTTCGTCAAGATCTGATCCAGGTTGATGTTCGTTATCATAAAAGAGTGTCTGTTCCTCGATACAGTGAAAAGCAACTTGAAGAAATCCCCAAAAAGTGCAGAATTTTGCGCCGAAAATATTTTAATGGCCATGTTGAGATAATTTTTGACGATGAAAAATATTTCTTTATGCTTGAAATAATAGAGAGCAGAATGCAGGATTTTAAACTGATAATATCGAGAAGACTTCTGACAAAATTCGATTCGTTGCTAAAGGCAAATTTAAGACAAAAATTTTAGTTTGGGTAACCATATCGACAAAACGAGTGTCTCAACTGCACGTGTAAGATTCCAAAACTCCTGCCATAAGATTAGACACTTACGTATAAGCAATTGTCTTACCAAACTTCAAAAATTCATCAGAACTACTCATTCTGATGACAATATTATTTTTTGGCCGGATCTATCAAGTAGCCATTATGCAAGCAAAACTCTAGACTGGTTGAAGGAAAAAAAAATTAATTTCGTCCCAAAATATGCGAATTCACCAAACATCCCGAAGGCTAGACCAATCCAAGATTTCTGGAGCCTATTATGTCAGGAAGTGTACAAAGGAGGTTTGGAAGCAAAATCCAATGAACACCTCAAAGGAAGAATAAAAAATTGTGTGAAGAAAGTTAACATGGAGGTCGTCCAAACTACGACCCGAAGTATAAAATCAAAGTTACGCAAAATTAAAGATCACGATCCTTTGGTTCTTTACAAAAACGAAAAGTATCATGTCTGTTGAATACATTTTCAAACTAAATTAATAATTCCTTATATTGTAAAATACACAGGCACAAAATGTACACAAAATGGCTTTCAGTTGAATTTGATCAAACTTTGCCAAATTGTAGCTTTCATCGTCTTGATTGAAAAAGTCCTTAGGCAAAAAGTAAAAAAATGGACAGTTTTCGAGATACAGAGGGTTGAACTTCGAACCACTTTAACAAACCTAGGCCAATTATCT
>JBAGKK010271031.1:0-20712 GCA_037177015.1 Euceroptres primus | reverse complement strand
TATATGTATGTATGTATGTATGTATGTATGTATGTATGTATGTATGTATGTATGTATCTACTTAAAAACTTAAAATTTGAAGCCGAATACAACAGCTGTACTCTTTCACGGAGCTTAATTATTTTCAATTACTGTAATGATTAAATTTTAACAATTACATTGTGAAATATTTGAATGTTACGAAACATTGTTTACTCAGAAGGTGACGTAAATTTTTCAGAAAACATAAAACCTACACTTTATCGTTACACAATAGCACTAGATCATACTTTTCATAAATATACATTCTATAAGTGTGTGAATGATATTGCGGTAAATACTTAGTGATTAATAACAGTTCTTTAATAAATATCTGTAAAAATAGAAAAATGGTTTGGAACTCTGAAATACATATAATTTTGCCAGTGAACGAAATATTATGCAGATTAGTTTATAATTTAATAAGTCCATGAACACAGCTGCATGACGGAGCATGCCATAGAAGAAAAAGCAAATGATAACTATTTTCTGGTAGTGGGTGGGGGGAAGGAGGGAGGGATGACAACGCTATGTTGCAGTCGTTAAGTAACGGACCTTGACTTTTTGCTCAGTTCTCCAGACCAGTCGATAGCAAAATAATCGTAAAATACATCACTGCTTCAACAAGCTTCCCGGGTGTCACTTCATTCTACTTATGGTAATTTCACATTTTCTTGGCTTCGCCTAATCACGGAAGGGATAAAATCAATATTGAAAATGTCAGTACAATGTAATTTTCAATATTGAGAATGATCAATTATACAGTTTCAGTTTATAAATTAAAATATAAAAATAACCCAATGAAATGCAGAATAAAGATAAAAATTTTATCTTTTATTTAAGATAAAACTTGTATGTATGATAAAAATATGTATTTAATTAATTTTGATTAAAATTCTATTTTGATAAAGATAATTATAAATTACGAAAGTTAAGGTTTTTCTAAAATCAACTTTCCTAGAGGTAAAAAAATATTTAGTAATATTTATAATATTTATGTTTACAATTTAAACATTAGGGAAGAGTGGCCCGAACTGGATAGGTTCCCGGCCTGAATAATACGTAAAAATGACTAAATATTTAAATTAAACGAACTGAAGTAATTTTTTATAAGTAAAATTATCAAAAAGGGATTGTATCATAATACGGTTTACCACTTACATACTTGCCGTTTTTCAATTAAGAAATTAAAAAATGTGTTTTCGACATAAAGACGTAACTTCATCTCTGATAATTTCGTAATTTTTACTGCCATAGGATTTTTTCACAACTGTTTCTTTTGTTTTTTGTATTCATGGAACATTTGGCTTTAAAACTTTCCACAGAAACAGACTTTTAATTATCACAAACAACGCAATTAAGATGTTTTTATTGGTAGTGTAATTTTCCCCGATCTGGATAATTCGTGAAGAAAACACTTAAAAGTTTTTCAAATGACTCGCGCATTTTGCCAACATGAAAGAACTAGCTATTTTAATAAATTTTTTCATCACTTGAAGTTGGCAGAAGTGTTTATCATGATTTAATAGTAAATACGATAGAGCTGGTGTATTTTCTACAATATATTTAAAAATATTCCTTTTATCGGGATAAAAACAGTTAAAAGTAACAGTGCTGAAATGCTATGTAATGAGATCAGGTGAAATATCGATCAATTAATACTATAATACTGTAATACTGTGAATACTGTAAAACACGATTATCTGGATCGTGGTCTCAAATCCTCATCTGGATAAAAATGCAATGATTCAGAAAAAGATTAATTACGGATAAATATCTGATATAATCTTTGTTACGTTACTGGTATTATTTAAAGGAATGTTTTATCTTCAATTTGGTACGTAATACTTTCCTTTTTCTTTAAAATGTTTAATTATTATAAAGTCAAAACTTTTTTCATCCAGATCAAGTCACTCTCCTCTATAACAATTCTTACATCCTGTACTAAAATTTGCAAGCTTTTAATAATTTTAAAAGAATTTAAGTTTGTTGGTGAGTTGAATCATTTTATGAATTTAATTTCTGCCTTTAATCCTTTAGCTACCAGCGTTGCAAATTTGCAATGTTTACTTTTTTCGATTTTCTCAAATTTCCGTGTAGTAAACTTAAAATTCTACAAAATAAATATGCGGATTGGATCAAAGTGGAGTATCCCGCATCTCGTAAGGTGGTTATAAGTAATCGTGTACTCAATAGAAGCCGAGAAAACTCAAAAAATGAAAAAAACTTTTATTGCAGAAAACAGTTAAAAGTGGACTATTCCTGAATTTTTTCAGAATTTTTAGACAACGGGAAAAGGGCCTGGTAGCTAAAGGGTTTAGAAAAAATATGAAATGGGAAACTTTAGGAAAAGATTGAAAAAGATTGAAATCATTGAATCATCAGGAAAGTTTACAGCGCTTGTGAGTAATTGAAAATCAAATCGATTTCGAAGAATGGTCAATGTTATCGAGAAAATGATTTTTGAGAAAGACGCGTGTGTCTATTGCGAAATTGGGTCACCAGAAGTTGAATGCCAGGTTTCACGAATATCAAAAGTCTCCTCGGTTTAAGGTATAATGTGACATATCGCTGATAACTGATAAGACGGCACAGTTTTTCATTCGTAAAATTTGTAGATACTTCTTGACTTTAGTCAAAGTACTATTCAGCAATCCTCCATTTTGGACATCGTACTCCATTAAAAAATCACAAAAATGGATCAGATTCATTCAAAATTTCTAGTTTCTAGTTTTATAATTATCGTTTAATCTTTTCTAAAAAGAAAACTCTAATTAAAAGAATTTAATTATCAGAATTTTAAAACAAAATATTATTATTGAATAAGTGTCCTTGCCACTGTTTATATTTACGGTAAAGGTTCTATAAAATGAGAATGTCAAAATAAAAAACTTGTATTGAATGAGAGTTGAGTATGTATTTTAAGTTGAGGCAATCCGCGTTTCTTTATTTGGCAAAACCGTAAATATAATTATGTAACTCCAAAGTCTTAATAGTGGCGCTTTATTCCGAAGCTAAATTTATTTATGAATGAACACGAATTTAAATTCCAAATCTGACTTTATTAAGAAAAGCAGTCTTTGAATTTGTTTTCCATTTGTGAATCTGGCAAATTCAGATTTTCATGGGAGATATGCAGATCCGATCGTAACTCGGGCATAATGATCTTGAGATTGAGTAAGGTCCTCAAGCGGAATTTTAATTTCTTCTTACGCAATCCAACGATCTTCGGGAAACGACTGCTAGCCAAGTTTGGATCGATTTAACGCCTGACATAATCTCCAGCCTGCGATGAAAAAACGAACTTTCAGCTTTCCCATTATAATACTCTCTAGAAATCAGAAAAGTTTCTGCATCAAATTTTCTCAAATTTTAAATCTAACAAACTTTTTATTTCATTATTCTCTAAAATAAGATTGCATATTAATTTCATTTCTTCACTAAACCCCAAATTGTAACATTTTATGACATATTGTTTGTCAATCGAAGTATTGAAGAATATGAATTTATTTAATCTGTATCAATATTTAATATCAATATTTAACATTGAATTTATTCAATCAATATCAATATTCAATATCAATATTTAACATTTTAATATCAATATTTAATATAAATATTTAACAAAGTAGAAATATCTGTACTTTAACTTTCACTTAAGTTAATTAACAATGCGGTGTTAATTAATTTCTTTTCTTTCTCCTTATTCTAGGGCACAAAGATAATTATGTAATTTAAGAGGAGTAATTCACATAGCCGTATATAGTAAAATTTGCTCAAAATTTCTCTTCACTAAAGAAGGATCTAACCAAAAAAGAAACACTTAAATTGAAGGGTGAAAATCGAAAAAATCAAATGCCTATATAAATTTCATTTTTAGAAAAAGAAGGGGGAGAAATTAAAAACAATTTCAACATAACATTTCATAATTTCACATTTCAACAATGTGTCCCCTTAAAATTAAAATATGTTCTTACGATTACGTTTTTAATCCGATACCAACGGAATAGTTCCGATTGAAAGTCAGGTTTCATTTTTATGGACATTCTCATGGCACCCATAATCGGAGTCACGATCTATGAATTTTCAATTACTCCAACGGGGGCGATCGATTGAACCTTCGGGCTTTGAATTTCGAATCCATTCACCGATTAAAATATTCAATGGCAATTGATCGGGGCGCGAGAAGAAGAAAATGAAGAAAAAAAAAGGGCAACATGTATTTCAAGATAGTGTTTGTGACGAAGTTAAAACCTTGAGTTCACAAGATAGGAGAAACGAAGCACAGATACCATAACCATCTGAGACAGATTCGCCGTAAAACGTAGCCTCGGCCAACTTAGACATGGCCATAAAAAAATCTCGTTCGTGGTAGCCATAAGTATAACTGAGGAAAAATGAGAAATATTAAAAGAGAAAGAAACGGAAAATGAGAGAGAACAGTTCGATGCCAGGTTACATAATCTTTTCAACAAAATTAAATGCAGAAGCTACACATATGCCCGGGACATCGTTATCGGCATCGGAAAACAGTTGCAACGAAGTAATAAGCAGGGAAGGAAATTTATTGCGTTCTGAGAGACAGATTGACCTCTCTAAGATTCATGCTATTCATTTTTATACAATCCGTATAAATAATTCTTGTAGGTACATGCCAGAGAAGAGAAAAAAGAAACTAAGAAAGAAAATCAGTATATCATGTTACCTTTTTTCAGTGTACACTTCCTTGCAGCCACTACCCGCGCGCAAGGACGATTGCTGTAAATCTTTCACGCGAGAAAAATAAGTGTGGCTTTCATATTTACCTCGAGTTTTGTAATTTTTGTAATTAATTATATCAACGAGATTAATTTTAATTTAAACCTTCGCTGGAAATTTTTTATATTGTATATAAGTTGTTCTTTATGGTATGTTTTTTTTTTATTATAAGTTTTATTATGGAAACTTGAAGATCATTTCTCAAATTTTGTTTGAAATCACACCAAAATCCAGATTAACAATATTCCAAATCAGAATCACACCAAAATCCAGTTTAACAAAATTCAAAATCAGAATCACACCAAAATCCAGTTTAACAAAATTCAAAATCAGAATCAGACCAAAATCCAGATTAACAAAATTCCAAATCAATTTGATTCTTAAGATTGTGGAAAGTCGCTGAAATCTTTATGCGACTTTTTTGATAAAATAGAACTATATTTGTTTAAGATATTAAGAATCTACACTTCTCAACAAACCACTTTGTGTAAAAAAAAAACTTTACAGAAAATGGTTCACATATATGAAATGCAAATTACCAAAAATTGAAATTTTCGGCTCATTAAGGCAAGTGGTTTGTTGAGAAGTGTAGATTCTTGATATCTTACACAAAAAAAAAAACAGAGCACTGAACAAATGGATTATTGGGCCAACTACTTTAGTAGTTTGACAAACAACTTTAATATTTACAAACTTTTACTAGTTAAAGTAATTATTCAAATTGTTGTTGCAACAAACTGAATAGTTACGACTTCTAATTAAATAGTTGTCCTAACTAATAAAGTAGTAAAGGCATATGTTATAAGCCAAAGTAGTTGGCCCAACTAACCATTTTTTTCAGTGAGAGGTTAAACCTCTGGCTTTGCTACTGTTAACGAAATAAATTTTAAAAAATGGTTCTCAGCCGCCAAAAAAAAGGAATATAATCTCCCTAAGTCCCTATATTAGAAAAAGATATCACTTACGCCGCCACACAGTGGGAAAAAAACACCTTTTTTGACCAAAAATCGACCAACAGTACAATTCTTAATGGATTTTAATGTTTTTTTAAAAAAGAAATGACCGTAAGTCTTCCAGGTATAACGAGTGACTAAGTGACTAACTATTTACTCTGACTAAGCAAAAATTTGTTATTTAACATCAAAGTTTAAACTATTTTTGTCTAACTTTTCAATGATACTATTTCTTTTAAGATTTGCAAATTTATTAAAACAGGTTATAAATCAATGTAATGACTAACTTAAAATAATGTGAAGTAAGTTAGAGTAAGAAAAAAATTATTTATAATGTTATAAACAAATTACTGAATAAAAGTCATTTTTTCATGATTCGCAATGATTAGCTATTTTAAATCCATATATTTTGTATGAAATATGACAGATAATAATGTGCGCTTACAATTAGTTAAGAATAGCTGCTGTTTAACAATTATTTTAACAATTTTTATAAACAAATGAAAATTTAAACAATAAATTAACATTAACATTAACATTTTAACAATTTTTTCATGAATAGGCTTCATTTTTTTTAACGGAATCAACTCGAAATGTCAGGTCAAAGACTCCTTGCTGTCATATTTTTCATAGTGACAAAAACTGTTAATTATATAAACAACTTTTATAAATAAATGCACATTTTGACCATTTTTTTATTAATAGACCTAATTTTTTTGCGGAATGAACTTGAAATGTCTTTCCAGGGACTTCTCGCTATCATATTTTTCATAGTGACAAAAACTGTTAATGATATAAACAATTTTTATAAACAAATGCATATTTTCACCATATTTTCATGAATAGGCTTCATTTTTTTTCGCGGAATCAACTCAAAATGTTTTGCCAAAGACTCCTTGCTACCATATTTTTCATAATGACAATAATTGTTAATTATATAAACAATTTCTGTAAGCAAATGCACATTTTCACAATTGTTTCAGGAATAGGCTTCATTTTTTTTTTCGGAATCAACTCGAAATGTCTTGTTAAAGACTCCTTGCTGTCGTATTTTCCATAGTGACAAAAACTGTTAATTATATAAAAAATTTTTATTAACAAACGCACATTTTCACTTTTTTTTCATGAATAGGCTTAATTTTCGTTTAAAGAATTATTAGCTTCTATCAATTTGAAATATATGAAAGCAAGGAGTCTTTAAAAAGACATTTCGGGTTGTTTCCGCAAAAGAATTAAGCCTATTCATGAAACAATTGTGAAAATGTGCATTTGTTTATAAAAATTGTGTATATAATTAACAATTATTGTCATTATGAAAGATATGACAGCAAGGAGTCTTTGGAAAAACATTTCGAGTTGATTTCGCAAAAAAATGAAGCCTATTCATGAAAAAATGGTGAAAATGTGCATTTATTTATAAAAATTGTTTATATAATTAACAGTTTTTGTCATCATGAAAAAGATGACAGCAAGGAGTCTCTGGAAAAACATTTCAAGTTCATGCGGCAAAAAAAATTAGGTCCAAAAAAAAAAACGGTCGACATGAGAATTTGTTTCTAAAAATTGTTTATATAATTAACAGTTTTTGTAATTATGAAAAATATGACAGCAAGGATTCTTTGGAAAAACATTTCAAGTCGATTCTGCAAAAAAAAATGAAGCCTATTCATAAAAAAATGGTTAAAGTGTGCATTTGTTTCTAAAAGTTGTTTAAATAATTGGTGAATAGCAGCTATTCTTAACTAATTGCGAACAAAAATTATTATGTCATATTTCATACAAAATATATGGATTCAAAATAGTTAATCATTGCGATTCACGAAAAAATGACTTTTGTTCAATAGTTTGTTTATAAAATTATAAAAATTTTTTTTACTCTAACTTACTGGACATTATTTTTAGTTAGTCACTACATTGATTTATGACCCGTTGAAATAAATTTAAAAATCTTAAAAGAAACGGTATCACTGAAAAGTTAGACAAAAAAAGTTCAAACTTTGTTGTTAAATAACAAATTTGTGTTTAGTCAGAGTGAAATATTTGCAGTCATTTGTTATATCTGGAAGCCTTACGGTCATTTCTAAACAAAAAATATCAAAATCCGTTAAGAATTGTACTGTCAGTCGATTTTTGTCCAAAAAAGGTGCTTTTTCCCCACTGTGCGCCGCACAGTAGGGCAAAAAAGGTATCTCTGGACAAATCAGTCTACAGACCACAATTTTAATCCATTTTTAATGTTTTTTTAAAAATCAAAGCTAATAAAATCCTTCATAGATCGGTTGAGGCCGATTTTTAAAAAACACTTTTCAAAACTTTTATATAAGAAAAATTATAGAAAAAAATAATTTTTTTGATAGAGCGCCATTTTGTCAAAAAAATTTTTCTTGGCGCTTTAATAACCAGAATCAGTGAAACAACTCTCTATAAATAACCTCCAGCGGTATTAGTTGATTAGATAATATTTTTATATTATTATGAACAATTTAGTTAATAAATGTGTTTTGTGCAGAATTAGCCGCTTTTTGTTGCTTGAAACTGATATTTTTTGCAAAAAATGTGTGTAAAATGAAGTTTAATTAGAAACTAAACAAAAGCAAATAATATCTAGTCATTTTTTAAACAAATTTTATAAACAAATTCACATTTCGGCTATTATTTAATAAATATAATGCGTTTGAAATGCAGGTGTGATTGAAAATATCTTTTTAATGTTATTTTGCAGTGTCAACTTGATATTGAACAACAACTTGCAATTATTTAAACAATTTTAATTAACAAGTGCATAACTTTGACAGTTTTCACTTTAGAGATTTTGTTTTTGGCCTAATATAAACGAATATAATTTTGCTTCTGTCTTAATACTGAGGAATATCTCCGCTGCATAGCTATTTTTTATTATTTAAACAATTTTAATTAACAAATACATAACTTTATCAGTTTTCACTACAAAGATTTGGATTTTTCGTAAAACCAAGTGATATTCTTTGGCCTTTGACTCAATATTGTGGAAAATCTCCATTATACAACTATTGTTTATTATTTAAAAAATTTCAATTAACGAATGCATACATTTCTTTGTTTTAAATACGAAGATTTTGGGTTTTTAGTAGATTCAACTATAAATATTGTGTGGAAGGTGCTTTCCTGTAATAATTTAATGACAGATATCTACGCTATATGCAAAGCAAAACTCTCGATTTTTTTTCCTATCATCACCTTATTAATTTTATTAATAAGGAAAACATGAATTCTATCCAAATAAAAACTAGAAAACTTCCTGATATCATGTTTGAATCAAATTCCAAAACTGTTGAGGATCTGCTGAATCGCTTACAGGCAAAATATAGCCTTTCTGCAAATTTACAAGAAATTGTTCGTTAAAAACTGACTCAATTTTTTGTACCGAATTTAATAAAAAGTTTAAAGCTTGTATTTGTAATAAGGATAATTTTCTCGAGTAAAATTCAATCTGGTTGGATACTATGTTTAAAGCTTCAGAGACAGCATTTCCGTCACATTGAAAAACAAAAAGTTTTGTAGAATCTTCTGAAAAAACTAAGAAGAGAAGGATAGAAGCTTTAAAACGATCCATTTCAAATGAAAACACTCATTTATTTAAGAACTTGCGCACTTTAGACCAAAAAACTGCAATTCGTATTGTTAAAAAAGGCTAATGTATACATTAGCCTTTTTTAACAATACGAATTGCAGTTTTACTTGGTTTTACGAAAAAATCCAAATCTTTGTAGTGAAAACTGACAAAGTTAGGTATTTGTTAATTAAAATTGTTTAAATAATAAAAAATAGCTATGCAGCGGAGATTTCCCACAGTATTAAGACAAAAAAAAATTATATTAGTTTATTTTAGGCCGAAAACGAAATCCCTGAAGTGAAAACTGATGAAGTTATGCATTTGTTAATTAAAATAGTTTAAATAATTGAAAGTTGTGCAATATCAAGTTGACACTGCAAAATAACATTTACAAGATATTTGCAATCACACCAGCATTTTAAACGCATTATATTTATTAAATAATAGCCGAAATATGAACTTGTTTATAACATTTGTTTCAACAATGACTAGTTATTATTTGTTTTCGTTTGGTGTCTAATTAAACTTCATTTTACAAACATTTCCTGCAAAACATATCAGTTTTAAGCAACGAAAAGAAGCTAATTCTGCACAAAACACATTTATTAACTAAATTGTTAATAATAATATAAAAATATTGACTAATACCTCTGGAAGTTATTTCTAGAGAGTTGCTTCACTGATTCTGGTTATTAGAGCGTTAATAAAATTTTTTTTTGATAAAATAGTGCTCTGTCAAAAAATTTTTTTAAAATTTTTTTTCTTATATAAAAAATTTTGAAAAGTCTTTTTTAAAAATTGTCTTTGACCGATCTATGCAGAATTTTATTAGCTTTATTTTAAACGAGAAAAACATTAAAATTTTATTAAAATTGTGGCCTGTAGACTGATTTGTCCAGAGACACCTTTTCTGCCCTACTGTGCGCCGCCGCTGTGTTAAGATTCCCGAATAAGTTGTATATCAACATGAGCTCATATGAGCTCTAATATGAGCCTTAATATGAGCTTATGAGAGCCCTAATATAAACTCATATGAGCCTTAATATGAGATAATATGAGCCTTAATATGAGCTTATATTAGTGCTCATATTAAGTATCATATTATAAGCTATAAGCTCACATGAGCTTATGTTAGTGCGCATATGAGTTCATATTAAGGTTTATTTGAGCCGATATACGCCTATTTTAGAGCTCATATGAGCTCTAATATAAACTCATATGAGCCCTAATATGAGCTCTGATATAAGCTCATATGAGGGCTTATATCGGAGTTCGTATGAGAGCTAATATCAGAGTTCATATGAGGGCTAATATCGGAGTTCATATGAGGGCTAATATCGGAGTTCATATGAGCTTATATGAGTCCTAGTATGAGCTTATGAGAGCCCTAATATAAGCTCATATGAGCCCTAATATGAGCTAAAATGAGCTTCAATATGAGCTTATATTAGACCTCATATTAAGGCTCATATTATAAGCTCTAATATAATCTCACATGAGCTTATATTAGTGCGCATATGAGTTCATATTAAGGTTTATTTGAGCCGATATACGCCTATTTTAGAGCTCATATGAGCTCTGATGTAAACCCATATGAGCCTTAATATGAGCTCTGATATAAGCTCATATGAGGGCTTATATCGGAGTTCATATGAGAGCTAATATCGGAATTTATATGAGGGCTAATATCGGAGTTCATATGAGCTTACATGAGTTCTAATATAAGCCTACATGAGCACTTATTTAGGCTTGTAATATAAGCTCTAATATAAGCTCATATGAGCTCATATGTGCTCATATGAGCTCTAATATAAGTTAATATGAGCCCTAATACGAGCTCAAGCGATCCTTAATATAAACTCTAATATAAGCTTATATTAGTTTAAATTATACGCCAGAGTGAAATTAATATCTGAAAATAAAAAGTATATTAATTTTTGGTTTTTAGTCAACCTCGCTGAAGAATTGTATGTTTTAATTTTATAGTTAAATTTTTTTTAGTTTGATAATTAATTAATTTTATTTCAATGAAATTGTTTTCATAATGCATAACAGCCCGTAATGCATCTTGGAAACTATTACATTAAAACCAAAAGAACATCTCAAAAATCTGAAGAAAAAATGTATTAATGAATAAAGTATTTAAACATATTTAAAATTGTTTTACCATTTTTTACCATGATATTTTACAACATATTTAAAATTGTTTTACCATTTTTTACCATGATGTTTTACCATGATATTGGCTGAAACGTAAAAGGCTACAATTACATGATCTCAAATTATACGCCAGTGTTTTTAATTTCAATTTCATTGAAATTAAATAAATTTTTAATTTCAATTTCATTGAAATTAAATATTTAACCGTTAATAATATTTCATTGGCTATGGGGTACGATTTCATATAGAGGGTCAATGAAAAATGCGACATGTCTTCCAACATGTCACAATTCAATTAAAAATTTAACTTAAAAAAATATAAAATAATTGTAAAAGAAAAAAAATAAACTTCAGTGAAATTGGCTAAAAACCAAAATTAATATGATTTTTAATTTTAGATAAACATAAAACCGTCAACCGGAGGGTTGACGTGCGCATGCGCGCACGCCAGTAATATTAAAATTAATTAATTACACCAGTTATAATATTTCATTTACAACAAATCGAAATACCGGTTTTCAATAGAATAACTTACAAACTAATTCTAAAGATAAAATGAGATATTCTGAAATGTTTCTAAAAATATTCCTACTTAGCCTATACCGATATATCTCTAAATTCTAAAGACGATAATAAATCCTACAATCTACGATCTTTGGAATGCACAGCTTTCGCCAACTTCAGACTTTGGTCTCGATTTTCGCAAATATCCCAGAACCATAAAAAAAGATCAACCTGGCCAGGAGAAAACCGAGGAAATATGAGCAACCCTTTCAAGGTATTATGACTTTACAATCGTTTGCAAGGTCCCTAAATACAGATATAAGCCGGATATTGTGAGAAATGTTGGGTTCCATCTTGTGAAAATTATGCGACAAAGGCAAGATTACGAGATGCCACAATCCTTTGAACCCCTTTTTTCTACCTTCAACATCTCTTCCGAAAAATGACCCAGAGTCATAAGAGTTGCCCAATTCTGTTCCGTTTCCCTTTTTCTTCTTGTTGTTGTCGGATGTACCGAATTGCTTCCTTTTGAGACCTCACGGTGATTCCCAGATGCAGCGAAGATTTTTTCTAACATTTTTTTTGGCAAATTTTTTCCTGAGGCGTTCATCCGACAAGGATCTGGCAGTGTTTCTCTTACCCTTGAGGCACAAGGGGATTAGAAATTGGCCTTCGACGTGATTAGTCTTACGTAAGGCTAAGGGCATCAGAGACAGAACGAAAGGTGAGGGTGGGAGTAAGATGGCGGGGGGGGGGGTAGAGGAGGAGACCAAATAAGAGAAACGCTATGTTGCACTCTGGGTTGGATGTTGGAATATTTCGAACATCTTGACAGCACAAGATGAAGTACTCAATACATTCCTGTCGATAATCCCTTAAATGGGTTCTACGACGTTACCAGTTCTTTCTAGAAAATCTGCCGTTAAAAGTTAAAAGAGAATCGAGAATAAAGGTTTATTGCTCAGCCTTGAATGTTTCGTTCATTTTCTGTTGAAAGCAGAAAATAAACAGAAAAATAAATTTATGTATAGCAATCAATAACAATAAATGGGTTGCAGGATTTTGAAAATATATCGGAATTTATTTATTTAAATTAACAGGAAATTGGAAAATCAGAATACTTTATTTGTTAATTTTGTTACATTGGGAACAAATTTTATTAAAATCAATCATTGACCATGGGGTGAAATTACAGAATTACGGTTTCTCCATTTTCCGTTCATGTTGCGTAAAGGTGAAACGGGAAACAGAAACCTTCATACATATGAAATAAAAAAATAGAAATTAAATTAAATGGAAAATTTGTGGCTAGCTTGACGGACCTTTCACACTGCAAACGTGTGGCCTCACATGAGCTTAGAGTCAATAGAGTGTCTAGCTATTTCGAATCTCGCCTCGAAGTGAAATGGGAGCAAGGTCCGGAAAATTAGGAAGAAGCTGCTAAGGTGCAATAGGTGGCTTCTGGCCAACCGTTGGCCAAGTGACTGACTTAAGTAGGAAAATAGATCGAGAACTTTGGCCAATAAAGCCAGTCTCGTGTCCCTTTTACTTCTATCGAAATATCTATGACGACCTCAACACCGAAAGTGTTGAGCTCTTTATTTCATTCCTGCAAAAGATTTGCATTTAGGGTTGAAATGAAAAAAGTTTATTCGATTTGAGATTTTAAAATATGAGATGCTGTTCCATTTCGATTAAAAAGCTTTGATTTGGTGAAAAAACAATATTGTAATAAAATTATATTAGCCATCGTATCAAAATAAAAACAATGATGACTTTCGCATTATTTGCGAAAACGCTTTTATCTTGCGTGTTGTAAAAAATAGGAAAATAAATAAGGCGATCTCCCATTTTGGGATGATATTCTAAACAAACAGAAGTATGAAAAAATGATTAAGGGGTAAGACCATTCCAGAAATTTCATAAAATCGAATCTTTTTTGTTGGCTAATAAATTACCTTAAAGCCTTGAATAAGAAAAAGTTGTTACATAGCCCGGAAAAATTTTAAACAGTTCGTTTACGAAGGTTTGCCGAGGCATCGCTGCGCGCTCCGATCGCTTTTGGACTTTTGAAATTAATTAATTTGAAGCTGCAAAAACATCTCGGCTTGCTTCAAAATTAGCCTGAAGGAAGATGAGAATGTCTTTGTGGAAGGCCAATTGTATAGTGCAGGCATACAATTTAAGTATAATGATTAAAGGATTAAATGTATAATGACATTTTCTACTGTAGAATGTTACACAACTTTTCAAATGCGTTTTTCTCAAAACTCTATTTTTCAAATCGGGCAAAATGACAGCTGCAACAAATCTTTATCGATTCGCTTGACATTTTTGAAATAACTTTTCAGTCTAGTGGACTGTTTAGGGATTTTACGATAAGTTGAAATTTTATTTTTGATAAACAATTTTTCATGAAATTTTTGGGTGAAATAATATACTTTTTTCAAATATTTACCATTTTTCGAAATAACGGTATTTTCAAATTTACCTACGCAGTCCACTAGTTTGTGACATATATTAATGAAAAATTTTTGCAATATGCAAAAATATTGCAAATATTTATTGGAAAAATTTTTGGTTTTTTGTTCTGGGTTGAAATCTACAGGAGCAATCGTTTCGCCCGTTTCAGGCCTCGCATAAAAGGTGTTTTGCAGTTTTGGATTCTTAAGCCGCCATTTTTAATTAAAAATTTTTAACAAATTTATATACCTAAATATTTGCTTAATAAAGTAATTTAACTAAATTTTCAAATGTTCTTATTATACTCCTTAAAAAAATTCCCGAAATTAGCCTTTTTTCCTAGTACCTGGAGTGGCCTTACCCCTTAAACTAAATCTGAAAAGAAAGACTGATGTTGATAATTTGACCTGGTTGAAAAAAACCAAATAAAATGGAAATTGAAATGGTTTTCCTGTAAAATATGTAAGTAGCAAACAGTATTACACATTTGAATTCACCTTATTTTCTTATTAATAATCCAAATGAGGCATTTACATAACCATTCGAATAAAATTACTAAGGTCTCATGAGAGTAATTAATGAAATTCACCATGCAAATGAAAAAAAGAAATCAATCACATCCCATGACAATCACAACCCATGCAAATTTTTGTTTTCGGAGATAGAATGATTCAAATCAAAATTGGAAAAGTTATGCAGATTTTTCGTTTTTGCGAGATTTCTCCCATGTAAAATCTCATGGGAAATTCCAAGGCCCATGTTTGATGGGTAAATATTAACCGATTTGGCTAAAATTTGGTGTAGTTTCTTTTTTTGGGCATACGAACAAATTTCGCCAGTTGGAGCAAACGAACTGAAAAAAAATACTCTATAAATAAGGACCACCCTAATGCTCATTAGAGTGGTCCGAAAAGACTTTTTTTGCTAGAGAGCAACGTACCCCCCGATTTGATTCCAAATCCGAAAAAAGAAAATGCATATTTTGCTTTTTTCAAAGTTTTGATATTAACAAGTGCCTATAGGCACTTGAAATTTCCCATGTAAATCACATGGGAAAAAATCACTTTTTGAGGTTTTTAAATTTTATACATTTTCGATATCTTAGCTCTATTATAAAATAAATAAAATAATAAATTCCATTTGTTTAAACAATATTTTTCCAGGAAATTTGGGAATTTTCTCTTTTTTCTGCTATTAATATTGCAACCAGTGATTCTTGAAAACAATAAATTTTATTTTTTATCTTTATGAATTGTTTAAACAATTACTCGTCATTTACTTCCAGTATTTCATCGTGTTATCGTACAGAAGTCCGCTTTTTTTGCTTTTGACTTGTTAGTCTACGTTGCATTTTTTATATTGTATATTTTTATATCTTAGCTTTATTATTTACCAAGTTCTTATTTGTCTTAAGAAAATTTGGAAATGTCTATCTTTTAATACAATGAATATTATAGTTACTGATTTTCGAAGGCAATGCATTTCATTATTTATATTTCTGGGTTCTAGAAATATAAATACTGAAATGTATTTCTGAAATCCAGAAATATCATGAATGAAATGTATTTCTGGAATTCAGAAATATAATAAATGAAATTTATTTTGCGAACCCAGAAATATAATGAATGAAATGTATTTCTGGAATCCAAAAATATAATAAATGAAATGTATATTACTTTGAAAAATCAGTAGATATAATATTCATTGTAAACAAACAAAAATTTCTAAATTTCCTGAAGAAAATTGTTTAAACAAATGAGAATTTAATAAATAATAAAGCTAGGATATAAAGATATGCAATATAAAAAAAGGTAACGTAGACTAAAAAATTAAAAGAAAAAAAAGCGGACTTTTCTAGGACAACACGATGAAACACTGGAAATTAATGACGAGTAATTCTTTAAACAGTTCATAAAGATAAATAAAATTTATTGTTTTCAAGAATCACTGGTTCACTGGTTGTAATATTAATAGCAGAAAAAAGAGAAAATTCCCAAATTTCCTTGAAAAATATTGTTGAAAAAAATGAGTATTTGTTAAATAATAAAGCTAAGATGTCGAAAACGTATCAAATTTATTATTAGTCACTTTTATAGTAAAATTTGATTCGATCCTGTTACAGTAGAAAAGAATATTTAAAATAATTGTTACACCTCAAAATTGTTTGGATTAAAATCAGTAAAATTTGTCTGGATTTAAGCAAAAATTAATTCTAAATTTAAGACTCAATTCTGAAATTCAGATAACGAGGTATTAAATTTTTACCAATATTGCTTAAACTGAGACAAAATTTTACTAAATTTTAATACAACCTTCTTTAAGCTGTAACAATTTTAAGTATTCTTTTTTGCTCTGATAGAAAACCCGATTTGAGAAGAATTTTTTGGAAAAAATAATTGTTTAAAAAATTCTCGAAATTAGCCCTTTTTCCTGGGACCTGGAATGGCCTTATCGCTTAAGATTAAGGGACTACACCACTGCAACTTTTTTTCAGAATTTTTTTAATTCAATATTTCGAAAAGTTATTAACAGATTTAGGTTTTCTTTTTCTTGTTTTGTTTGGAAATGTAATTTCTACAAGTTTGATATGGAACATTTTTTAATAAAATCAAAATTGTGGACATAGATAACGAACAAAATTTTGTGTTTTTTTGGACTGAGGTAGAGCTGCAAGTCAATGTAATCATCTGAAACAAAAAGTCGACCAATATTAATAAACACTAGAGGTGTGCATCCGTCCGATCGAATTGTCAGTGCAAATTGGTACCTTTCTGGCCACGTTTAAAACATTGAATTTTTCGAAATTGAGTTTAATTCCAAAAGAAATTGAAGCTTCTAAACTCTCTTCGAATGTAAGATTTCTCTAAATCGAAATTACTCAGTTAGTTTTGAAGTTGAATCTATTTGAAATAACGCCGATCTCCGATCGAATTCAAAATTCGATCCAAGATCGAATTTTCGATCCAAGATCGAATTTTCGATCCAAGATTGAATTTTAAATTCGATCGGAGATTGGCGTTATTTCAAACGGATTTAATTTCAAACCCAACTGAGTAATTTCGATTTAAAGAAATCTTACATTCGAAGAGAGCTTAGAAGCTTCAATTTCTTCAAGAATTAAACTCAATTTCGAAAAATTCAGTGTTCTAAACGTGGCCAAAAAGGTACAAATTTGCACTGACAATTCGATCGAACAGCTGCACACGTCTAATAAACACGAATAGTCTGGCTACCGTCGTGCACGGGGATTTTTTGTTGACAAAATGGTGGCTTTTTTTTGCATTTTCTTCAATTTTCAATAATTTTTTCCTTCATAAGTTATGGGAAAAAATCCCCGTGTACGACGAGAGATAATCTATCTAAAAATACACTCAAAAAATTTGAACCAAATCGGATGAGTTTTCTTCGAGAAACCTCTGCTGCAGTGGCAAACAAACACACAATTTTGTTCGTTAACTATGTCAACAATTTTGATTTTATTAAAAAATTTTCCATACAAAACTTGTAGAAATTACTTTTTCCAATAAATCAAGAAAAAGAAAACCAAAATCCGTTGATAATTTTTCGAAATATTGAATTAAAAATATTCTGAAAAAAAAATTTCAGTGGTGTAGTCCCTTAACTAAATCTGAAAAGGAAGACTGATATTCATAATTTGATCTGGTTGAAAAAACAAAATAAAATGGAAATTGAAATTGTTTTTCTCTAAAATATGTAAGTAGCAAGCAGTATCATACATTTGAATTCATCTTATTTTCTTATTAATAATCCCAATTGAGGCATTTACATAACCATTCGAATAAAATTCCTAAGGCCTCGTGAGAGTAATTAATGAAATCCACCATGCAAGTGAAGAAAGGCCTGTATAAAATATATTAATTATAATTATAATTTTTAAAACAGTGCAATATTCATAAGTGTTGAGTGATTTCCAACATTCTAACCATGTTTTATTGCACCTGGTCACGATATGCATTTGATGGGAGAACTTCCTTGCAGAGGCAGGAAGCTTTCCTCTCCAGGGACACCTTCACCTGGAAGGTGAGGCTCGTTCGCTGGTTGCTCGGGCAGCTCGGTTGGTTAACGACGTTTGGTTACTTTACTTTCAATTTCATTTCGTCGGCACTCGCCTGGTATTACGTAACACCAGAGTCGACCCAACAAACGGAGAGCCGTGTCGAAATAACAGTGGCCACTCTCATTATGTACCTTGCTTTTGCCACTGCCTTCTTTCTTTTCTTTTATGGACCTCCCACCTTCCCCCCCCCCCCAGTCGTCTTGACACCCAAGAAACTCAGCTGAAATTCATTCAGAATACCAAAGAATTCGAGGAAAGTTTTATCGCGAAAAAAAGGCTGAACAAGTCCTTCATATCATTTTTAGACATGATTCGTCAAGTCTTGATCTCGTTGCAACGGATTTAAGGTCGACCTCGAATCCATTTGATCCGAGAAACTCGGTTCGTCAGCGCGACTTTAACAACTGACATTTGTATAGGTGTGCGCTACATGCTCGAGGAAAGTGGGACACAGGGCCGGCGAGTGCTATGATAAAGGTTTTCCCGAGCAGATTAGTTTCCTGTCGGTGATTAACTCATTAAATGCTACTTAAGGAAATACAATAAACACGATATTAGTCAATAATTAAAACAGAACATTTCTTGATTCTCTATTCGAGATCCAAGTGTTCTATATTGTTACATTTTTGTATGCTTCACAATAATTATTATTCGTTACAACATTACATTATTGTGACCCCAAGCCTTGAACCTCTTGGAAATCAATGTTTTCTTAATTTGAATCTATTTGTCTCCTTTTTGCAAAGTAGTCTAGACCATACATCATCTGCTACTAGTTGCAGGAAAAAATTCCTGATTATTCTACTTACAATTAGATTTTAGACCGTGAACTTTAAGCCCTGCGCGTAGTGATTAAGAATCTGAATAAGATATTATGCGTGTCTTTCTCTGTATCAAATGATAGAAAGCTGAATAATTTGACTGATTAACAATTGATATTACTAATAAAAAACAGGGATGGGTCAATTACTTTTTAAAAGGGACTAGTTACCGTTACCGTTACATCACGAAAAAAAGTAACTATACTATACTATATTATAGTTACTGATATCGTTACCGTTTCAAAATATAACTTTTTCTCAGTTACTTTTGCAAAAAAAGTAACTATCGTTACTTTCTTCGTTACTTTATTTATATTTTAGAAATATGAGAAATATATGTGTGTCGTCACCATTTGAATAGTCGAAATGAAAAAATCGTTTAAAAGCAATAAATTATATTGATTGTCCTAGTAAAAAAATTCTGTACTATATTTCGAAAGTAACGAGAAAAGTGACGATTTTTATAGTTACCGTTACTGCAAAAAATGTAACTAGTTACCAATTCGTTACCTATTTACAAAAGTAACTTCGTTACTATCATCGTTACCCAGGAAAAGTAACTTCGTTATCATAATCGTTACCCAGAAAAAGTAACTTCGTTACCATCATCGTTACCCAGAAAAATTAACTAGTTAAAGTAACTAGTTACTTTTAACTAGTTACTTCCCATCCCTGATAAAAAGTAATAAAGTAGAATTACCAATTAACTCTTGAATACTGTTGAATATGAAATGACAAAGCCACAAGCTCAATGAATATAATTTAAAAGAGGGTCGCAAAAAAGTCAATTCAATATAGAAAACACATTGATTGATTGGATGATTATATTTTTTTGATTTAAAAGAAAAATTTGGTTACGTGAACATGTTTGTTAAGTAAACCAAACTCGTTTACTTCAATCGTTTTTGGTTGAATTTTGTTAGTTTTACAAAATATTTTGTTGATTGAACCAAATATTTCGGGTGAATCCACCAGATTATTTATACCTGATCAACTCAACTCGAGTGCAGGGTAATTGCACCAATTACCGAGTCGGAACCATTTGTTCACTAAACAATGGATTTCCTTAAACCTAAAACCTTGATATGTTTTTTTGTTATCATTAACTAATGTGTCATTAACTAAGTATAAATTAGGCCTCTGGGACTTAAAAATTGAGGGCACCGATCAAAATAGGAAGAATAGCAGGAATTTTATTTTCAAAATTGCCAATAGGTTCCACCTCGACAATTGGTACATTTACTTTACAATATACATGAAGACATGAGAATGACCTAATTTAGGAGCCAACTTCAAATGGTCCTTACCGAGTTGTCATTCTCATGTCTTCACATGAATAGATGATAATCTATTCATATATATATA
>JBAGKK010270926.1:0-20713 GCA_037177015.1 Euceroptres primus | reverse complement strand
TGCGCAGAGAGTCGTGATGTAAACAACGTCTGGCGGCCCTGACTGCCCGAGCGATGTAGGCTGGTCAAGGGACGCTCAGGGGGGGGGGACAGAATCAGTGAAGCGTGAACGGTGCCATCGAGCTGTGTGCCGTCAATCCGTTAGTCAGTGTATTCTTATTTTGAATCAGGGTGTCTAGTGGATTGGGAAATCGGGAAAAACTGGGAAAAACCCGGGAATTTTATTTTACAGGGGAAAAACCGATAAAATCCCGGGAATTTTATTTTGCCGGTAAAAAACCGGGAAAAATCGGGGAATTTTATTTAGGATCGGGATTATATTTACATTTTATTTTTTTATTCTTCCGATTTTAATAGCAGTTAAGCAACTACTTGTGATTATGACTCGATAATTTAAAAATATTTATTTTACGTGTTACGAAAGTTTTAAAATATGTACTTTCGATTAATATTTATCACTTTAGTCTGTGATTAAAGATAAGTTTGACACGTGTAAATAAATAATTATTTTCTTTACGATATAAATTTTATATATGTATATTATGTTAAATTCCCATTTCTATGCATACGTTCACTTTCAAAAATCACAAAAAGTCATTTTTAACTTGATCGGGGAAAAAAATTACCAGGAAAAACCCGGGAATTTTAAAAGGCCTGATTGCTAGATACCTTGTGAATTCTTTTAAATTCATCTTATATTCTCTGAATTGTTTAAATTCTTTTTAATCCTTTTGAATTATTTTGAATTCACCTTGTATTCTTTGAATTTTTTGAATTATTTTGATCTATTTTGAATTCTTTTGAATTCACTCAGTATTCTTTGAATTTATTTTGTATTTTTGAATTATTTTTTTAAATTAACTTTGTATTCTTATTTTGAATTCTTTTGAATTCAGATTGTATTCTTTGAATTTTTTAATTCACCTTGTATTCTTTGAATTCAGTTTGTATTTTTTCAATTCGCCTTGTATTCTTTGAATTATTTGAATTCTTTTGAATTCTTTGAATTTGCTTGTATTCATTTTGTGTTTTTTGAATTCACTTTGTTTCTTTGAATTCTTTTAAATTCATCTTGTATCCTGTGAATTCTTTTGAATTTTTTTAATTCTTTGAATTTTTTGAACTCATTTTGTATTTCTTGAATTCTTTTTTTGAATTCATCTTGTTTTCTTATTTTGAATTTTTTTGAATTCATCTTGTATTCTTTGAATTCTTTGAATTCTTTTGAATCCTTTTGAATTATTTTGAATTCACCTGGTATTCTTTGAATTTTTTTGAGTTCACCTTGTATTCTTTGAATTCGTCTTGTATATGAATTCTTTTGGATTCAGTTTGTATTATTTGAATTCGCCTTGTATTCTTTTATTTTTTTGAATGCTTTTGAATTGATTTTGTATTTTTGAATTATTTTTTTAAATTCACTTTGTATTCTTATTTTTATTTCTTTTGAATTCAGCTTGTATTCTTTGAATTTTTTCAATTCACCTTGTATTCTTTGAATTCTTTTGCATTTTTTTGAATTATTTTGAATTCTGTTGAATTCACCTTGTATTCTTTGAATGTTTTATATTTATTTTGAATTTTTTAAAAATTCACCTTGTATTCTTATTTTGTATTCTTTTGAATTCAGCTTGTTATCTTTGAATTTTTTTGAATTCACCTTTTATTCTTTCAATTCTTTGAATTCCTCTTGTATTCTTTGAATTCTTTGAATTCTTTTGAATTCATTGAATTCTTAAATTCAGGTGTACATAGAAATTGTTAGTATTAAACCCCTTCGCCTGGTGTCCAACTTTAAGGGTTTTCACTCCTTACACTCAACCTAAAAAATTAATCATTCTTTATCATAATTTTAAAAAAAGGAGAAAATAGGTCCGTTGTTATTTGTAACGAATCTTGAGAGATAAAAACAGAATCAGAAAAGAATGCATAGAAATAGATTGTAAATTAAGGATGTTCGATCCATACCATCAAGCTCAAAATTAATCAAAATTTTGTAATTTTTATTTATCCTTGAGAATCAATAGATTGTCTTGTTTCTTGAAAAATTCTCTATAACTACAATTGATACGTTTTTATTTAAATTATTTTGTTTAGGAGTTATACTGTTATTCACCCTGCAAACAAGAAAATTGTCTAAATGATTGAAAACGTAAGATAAAATAAAAAAATATTCATAACTATTGTCGAATGAACATTTTTCTAACTTTTTAATCGGACTTATTTTTTCTACACTTAGTAAAAACTTCAATTACTTTAATTGCAGTTTTATTCAATTACCGTAATTGAATCGATTTTCAACCAAAAGTAAATGATTTTTGAACCCAAATGAATAAATTTTCAACTAAATTAAATGAATTTTCAGTCACAGTAAATGAAAAGTGGTTGAAATTTCAAGAATTTTATAAAAGTTGAAAGAAAAGTTTCTGCTCGGAAATTAGTTACAATAAACAGTGGTTTTATTTTCTTTGATTTTATTGAATCAATATGAAGATTGTTCCTTAATGAATTTTTATTTTTGTTTTTGTTCCAATCCAAAAATTTATGTGCCATAACGTAACAATATAATATATGCAGTAATAATAATTTTCATTATAAATCTAAAAGTTTATACAGAATTCGGAAAATTTTCAGTAAATTTTAATTTACGAGAAGAAGTGATAACCACCGTATATTGTGTAATCAAGACTTGAAGAAAAGTACGAAAATTAGTAGGTCTAAAAATAAAAAATAGGTAAACTATTTTTAATAAAATGACTTCAGACACTGTTACGTTAAATGCCGTTGAAAATTTCACCTCGATTAACCCCGAATCTTTCACCTTTCCTCTAGGACGTCGACTTTGCTACCCACTTTCAAAGATTAGTGCCTCTGCGTTCCAGGTGTGTTCTTCCCGATAAACTTTATTTTGCCCTTTGATCCTAAGCTGGCAAAGACCTATGCCAATGCATATACTGCGCGACGCTAAAACGACGCTACAGCCACGCCTCGGGGTTATCCGGCTTGTCCGATAGGATAAGATGAGAGGTGGTATGTGTGTCAAGCAATTTTCCCTAGTGACATAATAAACTGGTTACTCTCACCTGCAAAAACATTATCGCAGTATCTCTATCCTTTCCATCAATCTTTTTTTTAAAGCACATACTTAAGTGGAAGATAAATTTTAGGATTACGGAGTATTGCAGTAAATATTGGAAAAGCATTTTTATTCGCAGATTTTAATTTAGGAGAGGAATTTATAAACTTCGTGAATTAAATTCAAAAATATTTGAATTTGAATGTTTGCAAGGAGACAATGAAGGACAATGTCAAATTACATTGAAAAAAATAAGTTGTTGGACCAACTACTTTAGTAGATGGGCAAACTTTTATTTTTAGTGGGCAAATTTTTATTAGTTGATGTAACTATTAAAATTGTTGCAATAAACTGAATAATTACGCCTACTAGTGAAATAGTTGTCCCAACTAATAAAGTAGTAGAGGCATATGTAGTAAACCAAAGTAGTTAGCCCAACTAACCATTTCTTTCAGTGCAGACAAAGATGGTATACTTTAAAATTTTACAATTTTAGCCTGAATGTATTCAGATTTTGTTATTTCTAAGTGTAGGATTAAAAGCACTGAAATTTGGTTTCGTTTATCGATAATTTTGTTTGTGTCTAACCATAATGTGCCTTTTCCACTTTTAAGTAGAAAAGGCACATTATAAGGCACTCACAAGTGAAAAAGGAACGTTAAGACAAGACATTCACTTCTACAGAATTCAATTCATCAAAAATGATATTCACTACTGCACTGAGAGACTTTTCGTTAGAGTAATTGATAAAAGAGAACTAAAATTTAGTATATCATTGTTTCAAAATAGGGAAAAGAGAACATTTATATCAGAAATTAATATAATGCTTTTCAGCCAGCAAAATTAATATTTTCGTTTGAATAAACGAAGTAGATATTTACATTAACTAGTATGAAATCTACGAGAAATTGGTATTCATTATATCAAAATTAAGAACGATGTTATTACAAAGAATTCGAAAATTGAGAGAAACTTTCCAAATAGCCGTAGAGCGAATATGAGAATCTGAAAATCGCTATTATGAAAAATCCATCACTCCACCAAAAAGTTTGACCTTCGGAAGTGGAGAAATAGATTCACGTATAACAGAATTCTGATACATAAACAGGCATCACATCTGTGTACAGTTCACAACAACATATCACGTAATACAATCTTAACTTTAACCTAACTCCTATTTTAACTTATTCAACGTAACGCTCGCACGCACGCAACGCAGAAATACTAAAATTTCATATTTTATTACTATTTTTAGAAAATACGATTTTATATTTGTAAAAAAAGAACTTTTGAAAATTAATGTTTAATATTTTTGAAATATTAAAAAAAACTACACCGAGAGAACATACTTACTTTTCTCGTATGATCTCGTTTCACGCTACATTAGTTTGGGTAATTGATACTATGACAGTATACATCCATACTTATTTAGTATGAATTCATATAATTCATGCTGAATAAGTATGGATGTATACTGTCATAGTATGAGTTACCTAAACTAACGTAGCGTGAGACGAGATCATACGAGAAAAGTATGTTCTCTCGGTGTATAAGGTAAATGTGGGAGTTATCGAAAGTTTAAGGCGGATTCCAGACTTCAAATGCATCAGAAATCTATATTAATTATAATTAAAATTACCAAAATGAGTTTTATTTAATAAAATATATATTGGCAAATGTAACTAAACTATTAACTACGTATTAAATCATTAGTGTGTAAACTGCAAACTACTTTAAAGTTATAAAAACGAGAATGCTGAGGTTACCGACAGGTCCAAAATCTGATTATTGAAGTAACCTGCACTTTTGTATATCAGTGATTATCATTAGTATTCGAGCACAGTTATAAAAAATTGCCTTTATTAATTTTAAAAATAATTTACCCAAAATATTACACCATTTTCCGCTAACCGGTGAAGTGACGATAGCAACCACATTTACCTTGTTTTAAAAAAAAGGTTCAAAAATTCTTATCCATTTGATTCTAAATTATCTTTGAAAATTTGTAAGTGAAGAATAAATAAAGAAGCATCTTTATTTTTATCCTTTTTAATCTTTAGACAAGAAATATTTACAAACATTTCCCAATTATTTGCTTTTTTTTAAATTTTGAATGTAAGTATTTGCATATCTGTCTGTCCAAATTTAATTCCTTTTGGTTTTTTCATTGGTAAATCTTTTTGAAATTCAAAATCTTTATAGTTATTAAAGTGGAAACATTTACCTAAAAAGTTAAAAATAGGAATAATTTTTAAAAACTGGGATAAAAACTTAAATTTTAATTGCTGCTTATAACAAATAAATTCATCCAACTATTATAAGGACAATACGTTTTTCAATTTCTGCGAGCTGTACCAAAGCTACCAAAGTTTTTATTACTTAAGACTACTAGAACTACTAGAACAGACTACTATATCATGTTACAAATTTTATTATTTTGTCCAATTATTGTAAGGACAACACACTTTATAGATTATATTAAAAATTTTATTATTTTGTCCAATTATTTTAAGGATAACACACATTTTTTAGTTTTGTGCAAACATTACCAAAGATATTTAAGACTTTTTCTAAATCAAATTTGAAATAATTTCATTATTTAAACTACATTCGTACACTGCGTCCCTGTTAAAAAAATATTTTGTAAATGTTTTTTCTAGAATAAACATTAACCACTAATGAGGGCCACCATTGTGCACCGAAACGTTTGGTTCAATTAAAAATGAATTGAATTATTTATTTTGACCCTGAAGCCAAAATTTAACATCCAATATTATAAACGATTATTTTCATTGAGGGTCAATATAATCCCCCACTGAGTATTTTTATTGACACTTTTTACGATCTTAAATAATCTTAAACAAATCCATATACATGAGTACTCATGTGTTAATCTTAAATTAAATATTTATATGCATTTACATCCAAGTTTTAGCTATTTAAAACAGGCCATCACTGAGTTTGTTCGTGTAAGAAATAATGGCATTGAAAAATTCTGGTCCTTATAATATTCTTCACTGCACTGCACAGTGAGCGCTAAGTGCCGGAACAAATCGGGATAGATGGGAAACGACGGAAACACTCGAAAGGCAATCTGAAAAAAAAACTATATGAAAAATCCAGATCTATGATTTCGAAGTTTGCCACGGGTCGCAAGATTTTAGCATCTTCATATTTACAATACCAATTTCTCGTGTAAACTTTTCAAGTTATGGTATTCACTGTTCTTCTTTCTAAAATTACTTTTTCATAACTTAGCAAGGACAATATTATATTTTCGTAAAAATTTTTCGGTGTAAAGAGAGTCCCAAAAAAACAACAAATTAAAAATATGTAATTGGCAACGTTTCGGACCTTATATGGTCCCTTGTCAAGCCATCTAAAAGTAATAATTTATTAAAAACAACAACTTCAGTTTAAAACCATAAATAAAAAAACTGATTAAATAAAACCATATATAATAAATAACAAAAATTTATCGAGATATGGAATAACAAAACTTGAGTAAAAAAAAGTCTGTAAAAATATATATCTTAAAGTAAACTTGAATATATATATATACTTGAAAAATATATATCTTAAGGCAACTTGAACGTTGTCAATTACATATTTTCAATTTGTTGTTTTCTTTGGGACCTTCTTTACACCGAAAAATTCTTACTAAACTAACCAAGGGTCAAAACTGAAGAAAGAATGCATATTATATTTTCGCATTGTTTTTTTTTTTGAAAGGACATGACTAATATTTCGTGTATAAAATACTAATTTTTCGTCCTCATGTTATTAAAGACTGTTATGCAAATATTAAAATTCGACTCTGTAATATGGATAATTGCAATAAAACCTCGTTTTTCCCTACTTTCACACAAAAATATATTAAAAACTAATTCATCTTTATTAATTTCTCAAATAAATAGTCTCTCAGTGTGGAAAATAAATTTAAATTTCTTCCAAATCAATTTGCGTGCAGCTTAAATAAAAAATTGAGTTCTGAAATAAAAAATGCTACTGTTTGAATGAAAAAATGTTACTGTTTGAGGAACTGCAAGAAAATAAAGTCTCTGTAAGGAACAGTTTGCATTTAAATTATAAAAAAATTTCGTTTATTCAGTAATAATTTTTGAGCACATTCTGTGAAGTTCTTTAATTTTAATATTAATTCTTTAAAGAAAAACACTAAAAGTTAAAAGCAAGCAGCTTTTTACTGTCTGATTTGAATAACATAATGTCTGAGGGTGTAGTGAATGCAAATCCTTCTCTAGCCCTTTTACACATTCAAGCGGCATAATAGACATTTATACTAATTATTCTAACGGACAAAGTAAATTTTTCACCTGTAGAGAATGTTTAACGAGGCCCTAAAGAGATCCATCCTTTTCCCTTTCACCGTTAGCAAACGGCAGAAGCGTCATTAATTACCATGTACCGATCTTTCCTGGATCCTGAAGCGATCCTGCCTCGGGTGAAAAGCAGGCCGATACATACGCATGATATATTTATATGCATATGCATATGCGCATCCAGGGTCGAGGTGATCCAGAACGAGTGAAACGTACAGAGCTCGTGCGTTGCTAATGCACTTCATCCAATTGCTGCGTGATAACCATAATCACGTGAGTACTGCACCAGGGCAGGTATAACGTATCGTACAAAATACCTTTTCGAACAGCACTTATGATTATACACTGATCAGTAGGAGTATGTGAGAGATCGGAATAAGAGTGATCGCGAGCAGAAAGTTGATCTTATTAGCTTGGGGTGAAGCAGCATCTTTCATACTATATGTACTTTAAGCCTTCATTCACTTTTTCGGTGCAGTAACTTCACTCCTATGTTAGAAATGGAAATTATGATAGTTTATGGGCCAATCTCTCCAAAAGCACACTTTTACACGTTCACAAACTTTCTACTTCATATTATTGTGAAATCACTCAATTTTTAATATTTATCTTCGCCATGTTATAGTACCTATTATACATATGCACTTCAGTCAGATCACAAGAGGAGAAAAATAAAACTTTGAAATAGACTGAGAAATTCTGCTGATAAGAATTTAAATTCTCCACTCCGAAAACTGAAATAAAGAATTATTTGCTCTTTTACATCAGTATATTTAAATTATTTTTAAGAGCATCACCTGTTTGTTATTTCAGTCTTAAATTGATTTTTATGTAATGAACTAAAAATATTTTGATTTTATTTTCTGAGGATTGAAATAGATTTGTAAAAGTAATTCAGTGCTTAGAAAGTCAAATAAAAAAATTTTTAGTTCATTACACAAAAATCAGTTTAGGAATAAAATGACAAACAGGTCATGCTTTTAAAAAGAATTTAAATATACTGATGGAAGAGGGCAATTAATTATTTCTTCCTTCAGTTTTCGGAGTGGGGAATTTAAATCCTTATCAGCAGAATTTCTCAGTCTATTTCAACATTTTTTTTCTCTCCTTTTGTGATTTTACTGAAGTACATATAATTCTATAATATGGAGAAGATAAATATAAAAAATTAAGTAATTTCACAATAATAAGCAGTAAAAAGTTTGTGAACGTGGAAAAGTGTGCTTCTGGAGAGATTGACCCTCATAAGAAAATATCTCCATGTGACTATACATTACACAGTTAGAAAATTCTTGAAATTTCAACAACTTTTCATAATGTGATTGAAAATTCATTTACTGTGGTTGAAATTTCATTTACTGTGATTGAAAATTCACTTACTTTTGGTTGAAAATTCATTTATTTTAGTTGAAAATGCATTCATTTTGGTTGAAAATTCATTAGTTTTAGTTGGAAATTCATTTACTTTTAATTGAAAATTGATTCAGTTACATCAATTAAATAAAACTTCAATTAAAGTAATTGAACTTTTTTCTAACAGTATGATAGAAATTTCTTGAACATTCAACCACTTTTCATTTATTGTTGTTAAAAATTCATTTACTATTGGTTGGAAATTGATTCAATTTCGGTAATTGTATAAAACTTCAATTGAAGTGGTTGAAGTTTCAACCAAGTATAAATGAATTTTCAATCAAAATGAATTAATTTTCAACTAAAATGAATGAATTTGGAACTAAAATAAATGAATTTTCAACCAAAATTAAATAAATTTTCAACCAAAGTAAATGAAATTTCAATCACAGTAAATGAAAAGTGGTTGAAATTTTAAGAATTTTCTAACAGTGAACACTGAAAAAACTTCAATTACTTTAGTTGAATTTTTAAACAATTACCGTAACTGAATCAATTTTCAACCAAAAGTTACTGAATTTTAAACGAAAGTGAATGAATTTTCAACTCAAGTAATTGAATTTTCAACCAAAAATAAATGAAATTTCAAACACAGTAATTGAAATTTCAGCCACTATAAATGAATTTTCAATCACAGCAATTGAAAAGATGTTGAAATTTCAAGAATTTTCTGACAGTGAATGAAATCAGTTTCTTTGGAATTATATAACTAAGTTCTTAATTGTTTTTGTTTTAGAATAGTTTCAATGTAGGCGTATCGAACATAGTTAATTCGTCTACTTAGAAAATAACTTGTAATAAAATGCTGAATTTAAGGAAATTCATTTCGTACAGTCAAACGCAAAATTAACCAATCTTTATCTTGAATTCCCAGATGGAAAACTTATGTAGAATTCATGTAGAATGCATTCTATCGAATCCTCGCAAAAATTCTACTTAATTATCTACAAGAGACTTCACAAGAATTCTAGTCCAATTTCTACGGAATTTCATTTAGAATTTCTGTATTGTCGAATTCTTGTGAGGATTCTATAGAAATTTGATTAGAATCCCAGGTGGAAAAATTCTATAGAATTTATATAGTATGCATTCTGTAGAATCCTCGCGAGAATTCTGCTCAAATATCTATAGAGACTTCACAAGAATTCTAGTCCAATTTCTATGGAATTTTATTTAGAATTTCTGTATTGTCGAATTACTGTGAGGACTATAGAAATTTGAGTAGAATTCTTGTGAAGATTCTATAGAATGCATTCTACATAAATTCTATCGAGTTTTTCCACCTGGGTTATAAAATCACGAAAAGGGACCCTCCTTTTGTTATTGCAACGAATTTTAGAAGAGAAACTGAAGCATGTTACCGAAAAAAATTGTTTAACTCATGATTGTTTGCCTAAAAATAGTTATTTGGATATTTGTCTTTTTTTCTTCGCTTTAAGCAAAAGTCGTAATTTTTTTTTCAATTTCAATTATCAATAGCTCATTTTATTCATTGCAATTCTCTTTGGTACGTTTTTATTCAAATGGGTCAAAATTTGTTAAAAATAATTTTGGACTTATTCTCCTTGATTTTATAAATCAACATAAAGATTTGATTAATTTTGAGGTCACTATACGGGAAGTACATTTTTAACGTATTTTATAAAAACATGATAAAGGATGATAACACAAATGGCAGTGTAAATCAATGAAGATTAAATCAATATAAATTTTCGCTGAAATATTCAAGTATTACAATAATACTATAAATATACCAGTGACTATTACGTTATTTACATAAATGTAAATAGCAGTATCTGTTAGCACCTCAACACCATATAAATATCTGTAAATAGATTTTTCTTGTTCGTACTCAATAAACGTGAAGAACGTGAGTGTAATCATCGTATGAAAATGCAAATTTATCGAGTTGTTTGATTACAGTTAAATGGGAGGAATATACCTAGATAAAAGGCGTAACTTCCTATTTAGGATTTATTCCTTTGTGATGTTTCTCTTGATAAAAAATTGATTCTCGTAAAGCCTCGACGAAGACGAAGGCGTAAGAGTATAATCAGAAATCCTGGATTAACGGCATTCTGTAACCTATATGCTATATATACAAAGATATGTGTATTACGTACATTTACAATTCTGATAAATCCCCGAGAAATGGCTAAACGGCCACGCATTGACGTTTCTATCTACCAATCGTTTATCTTTCTCACGAGTTACGTTCATACCCGATTTTATGCTGGCGGCATTATTACAATATCGCCAAGTAAGTTCCGCTCACTCATTATTAATTAACTTCTCCGGCAATCTATTTCATTTCTTCAGATTATTTTTTCATGCAAAAAATGTTTTACATAAAAAACCATCTCAAAGGTTTTATTTTTTTATTTGAAACGAAATATGTGTTTATTATAAGATAAAAACACAACTGATCGCTTTCTTATAATTTTTATTGGTGTGATCGTTGACACTCAGGTCAATAATTTCCTGCAGATAAAAGAGTTTTGTTTAGACTGCTGTGCGGCTCTTGCATTTCAAAGTATATGTAATTAATACATTATGCATTATGAATGTATAAAACGAGTGACGAATGCACTGGCGTTAAGACGTTGATAACAACGTTACGTGCAAGAGTATGTCAATATTCCTGACACATGGGACTTCTTATTATTTAAACTCCTATCAAAGTGTCAGGTTGAAACTGGTCGCTTTGGAATGTTAAAGTTGTCTCGAGATAAGCCTTTAACGATAAAACACTTGCCATCTATAAATCTCTCTCTCTCTGCAGCAGAAGATTCTATTTTTGTTTTTCTGTCCACTGCTCTCTGCCTTGTAAAATGGTCAGCTAAATTGCGCTCCAGTTATTCCCTGGTAGCTATAGTTTCATAATTCTCAGTAGAGCGCCTATTTGTAGGAATGTTGACACATGAAATGCTCAGAAGTTCAGTTATAATCAAAATTGCGGACATGAAAATACAAAATTGGTCAGGGAAAAATTACAGAAATTATTGCTCAAGTAAATAAATGAATATCCATTTCTGATGAAGTTATGTGCATTGAAAGGAACAAAAGTTTTCTATTTTCTGTCAGGTTAATGAAAAAAAAAAACATTCCTAACCAGTTCCTTCATCTTCCTGATGTAAGTCTTCATATTATCGTTTCTTTAAGACTTTTCAACCGATAATAATCGATCAGTTATGGTAATCTGAGCTGCTGAATCGGTCATTAAAAACGCATGGATCGACTTCCAGTTCCGCGATATAAAACGTGCAGTTTAATTAACGATATAGGAGGAGACTGTGCATGAAATTATTATCGTACGAATTAAAATCTTTCTCTACAATTTAATAAAACAAAATTACAGTATATATGTAAATAGTAAGCAGGGGTCCTATTTATGCAGTAATATACCGTAAGCAGTACTCTATTTCCCCTTTTCCCCCTATTTTTCTCAAGATCCCCTAAAATCCCTATTTTTAAGAATTTTTCCCCTTTTTTATTCAAAGTTCCGATTAATTTTCAAAGAATTATAATAAATAGAAACTTTACCGAAAAAATTCCTGATAAATCGTCAACTAAAAAACTTAGTTGGAGAAAGTAGTTGATCTAACTGGAATTCTTAGTTATATTAACTACATTCTTATTTATGTTAAAGAATCCTATCCATTAAGTTAACAAAAAAAAAATACATTGAGGCCTTAGGGAAATAAGATTTTATATAAGTAAGCCATTAAAATAATTAAGAAAAGTATGTACTAAAAATTGAAGTAGTAATTTTAAAACTACTCATCTTATTTCCCTAAGGCCCAACGACAAAATTGTGTTTCATCAAAGTTTTATGGCGAGAGAAACGAAGTGAGACGAAACACAATTTTGATTGTGCCTCCATAGCTCCATTATTTGTTGGTGGTTTTTCATAATTTACTGAGTTTTTAGTCAAACTATTTTGAATTTATAGAAATTATTGGAAATATGAAAAATTGCCCCTTAATTTCGTAACGGTCCTTGAATTAGAATACATTAAAAATAAACGAATGTTTATGTAAATTACAATTAGTTTGATTTTTCGGTTTGCTTTTAACTAGGTTGATTAAAACGACTAGGGCGATTAAAGTTTGCCGAGACATTATCGCATTACCGCCGTAATTACCCGGATAATGTAGTGCGAGTATGAATTATCATTAAAGGCGTTGGGTAAGGGCTTCCAAGGCGTCGCGGCATAAATTTTATGCTCACTAGCGATGAGACCACTGTAAATGTAAAGGAAGACTATACACCGCAACGGCACGTGGCTGCATCTGAACCTTACTCTCTTTGTCCTCTCTTACCACAACTCTCCGCTTTTAGGTATTGCTTTCAAACGCAATGGCGATTGTACTTGTAAGACCCACACGTTGCCACCTGAGTGCAAGCCAATGTAGCCACGCGAGTTGATTCCCCCATCTGTTCGATTCACCTGGAAATATTTCTCCTGAATCAACAATACCGTGGCTTTGTCAGGCTTTTAATGGGAAAATGTGGTGTTGGGATATTTGAAAATATTCCGATGATAAATTCTGAGTATAAGGGCTCGTTGATTTATTTTTAGACAAGTTGCTAGTCGTAAATTATTCCTTCGTGAGGGTGGATTTAAGAAGTTCTTTAGAAATCGTGACTAGGTTATTGGGTTGTCCACTTCAGATAACAAGGAAATTTAAATTTATATTTCTCGAGCAGACGAGAATTGAATTGGACTATGATATATGGATTTATTCGTTTGATTGTGAAATAAGTTATACATGGAATAGAAAAGGACTTTTTAAAGTGATCAATGTTTGTATTAAATGTTTAAAAGGGCATAGCAGGTTAAGTATGTATGTGTCGCCCCCTCAAGTCGATATTATTGCCATAATTTAGAATTGATCTAAGATTAAATTTCCCAAAAGATTATATCTGAAAAAAATTGTATGAGAGTTATAGAGGTAAAAAGAAGAAACGAAAACGCTTGAACCGATTTTGATGAAAAAAATATATGTTATGGGGTTCAATGGTGCAATTTAAGGGAAAAACTACGGATTTTTTTTAAACGAGCCAAAAAAAATTTTCAAAATTAAAAAACATTTTATTAAATGCACTTGCGGTGCTATCACCATTCTCTATCAACAAAATCTTCAACTACTCTAGGATAACATATTAAAATCCGAAAACGATCGAAATGTTGGATCGTACTTAAAAAATCAGAAGAGTTTCAGTATTCCTAGTACGATTTCCCGGGCTCTGGCTACTACATATTTGAGTGGTACAAAAAAATATCATTTTCGAATTTTGAACTGGCTGAAGTCTTAAATTTTTAAGCTCCGAAAATAAAGGAACACCTTATTCTAAGCCTTTTGAAGGCCCTGAAGTTTCCCATAAGAATAACATGGAGAAAAACAAATTTTCAAAAATTCGTTTCAAAACGTAAAAATGTAGAATTAATCATAGAATTGAATTTTTTTAGCTGGTAATAACTCTTTAAGGAATAAAAATCTATCATTTTTTAAAAATTTGAACCTCAAAAACCTCAAAAACAACCCCTTTAACAAGGTGAAGGTAATTACAGTTTGGCGGAATATTGACATTAATTATCACTTTTTCTAAATTTTTTCCCTAAACACTCGTTAATGGATAAATGGCGCGATTTTATTCATTTTTTAAGGAATTTTAAATTGTTTAAACAAATTTTATTGGTTTAAATCATTTCTTTCAAAAATATTGTGAACTAATGTGTTTTCTCTAATGCTACGACCTCATTAATCAATTTGAAGAACTATTTAATTCGGTTCTTTTTAAATTGTTTGGACAATTTATAGTTGTTAAGAAGTTACTTCTAACTGGAAGAAGGTAGAAATTTAAGGGTTTTTTGCAAACTTTTCCATATGTTTGGTTACTTTTTTTAATTTTTCCTTTTTTCAACTTACTGCAAGCTGTTTAAACAATTTTTTATTCATTTTAAATATTTTTAAATCGACACGAGAATGTCAAGAATAAATTAACCCGAAAAAAGAGGAAAGAAATTAGAAGGCAACCAACTAAAACCCCTCCTTCTTTTCTTAAATATTTTTAAACTCTACACCAGAATGTCGAGAATAAATTAACCCAAAAGAGGAAAGATATTAGAAGGAAACCAACCGAAATCCGTCCTTTTTATCTATTGTCATTTTTAAATATTTTGAACAACTATTCTAACTACCTTTCACCCAATTTTATTTCTGCAAATAAAATTTATTGCCTATGAAACCGAATCATTCATTATTGTATAAAAATAAAATTGGGTGAATGTTAATAAATAATTTATTTTTCATGCATATGAAAAATTTCTTGAAAAATTAATTAGTTAACGAAATAAAATTAGCAAAAAACCTTAAATTTTCACCTTTTTCCAGTTAGATGTTACCTTATAACAACTATAAATTGTTCAAACAATTTAAAAAGAACTGAAATAAATAGTTCGATCATTTAAATTGATTAATTAGGTCGTAGTATTATAAAAACACATTAGTTTATGATATTTAAAAATAAATATTTAAACAATTTAAAAAATTGTTTAAACAATTTTTAATTCTTAAAAAATGAATAAAATATCGCTATTTATCTATTAATGAGTGTTCATGAAACACGTTTATAAAAAATATTAAGAAAAAGTAATAATTAATGGTAATATTCGCCCAAAAACTGTGTTAAACGTGTTAAACCCCCATAAGCTTGCTATGGGGGTTGTTTTTGAGGCCTCATAAAAGAGATTTTGAGGGGTTTAAATTAAAAAACAATTATAATAAAAAAAATTTTTTAGATGTAATCTTGTGGAAAATTTAATCTTACATCAATACTAACTTATGTCAAAATATCAATCGGATTCTTGCGGGGGCAGCACATACATATACATATACGTAAAATCTTCTGAAAAATTCAAGTTTATATGTGGAGGGGTTGCGAAAAAACTGATTCAAATATCTTAATGAAAATTGAAAGTTTAATTGCAAAAAGTATTTTAAAAGATAAAAAGTTCAAAACTTTTAAAAAATAGCGGTGCCACAGTCCAAACAAAAGAGATCCTTTCTTTCTCAAAAGGTAAATGGTAGCCATCTCACAGTCCAGAAAAATGATTTGAAAAAAAGTTTTTTAGGCGATTTATTATCTGCGCCTTTCTGGTTATCGGGTGAACCTCTGAAAATTGTTTAGAAAAATAATTGACAAAATGGAAAATATAGACAACAAAAACACGAAAAAACGATATTTTTTGTTTATTTCGGTAGCCATTTTGTCAATTATTTTTTAAAACAATTTTCAGAGGTTCACCCGAAAGAGGACTAGTTTCTGAAGATGGTTTCCAAATTGGAAGGTACTCGAACAATTTGTTCTTGAGTAATCGTGGCGACCGTTTTGAAAATTTCAGTTCGAGAAAAGCGCATTTAGTTCTTTCACTACCGTAAGCACGTACACTGCTCTCCCACTTTCTGTACCTCCTATATATGGGTTCCAGGAATTTTTGCCGTTGGTGAGGGGTCCAAGGGGACGAGAAAACTGAGCTGGGAGCTCAGCGGAGTTTCGCAAGTACCGTAGCCACAAAGCGGGCAGTACCCTAATAGATAATTCCGTCAGTTCGTTTTCAGTGTTTTCTTTATGTGTCACAAAAATGACGCAGTTAAACAAGAGGAAGCGTTTAACATTCCACGAGAAATATGTATCACGTGTTTAATGCTTTAATTAAAACTTGTACAACTGGAAGCTCTTTTTAGTTGGAATTTTCTAATTCTCGAAATTTCAAACTTAACCTTTTCCCCTTGTCTAAAAATTCTGAAAAAATTTAGTCAATTTTTGACTGTTTTTTGCCGTAACATGAAAATTCGAAAAAACGAAAAGAGTTAGCGATTTTTATTGGAATCACTCGGGCGGAAAGGGTTAATTACATAAAATAATAATTAATTTACCTATATATACACACACACTTGTGTGTGTGTAGGTATCATATATACTATTATTAGTACATTATTCGCCAAGTTTAAATGCAAATTTTGGTTAGCGTAGTTTAAATCACGAGGCGAAGCCGAGGGATTTAATCGCTCAAGCCAAAATTTTCGTTTGGACATGGCAAATACATTGCTTTTCGTCATGAGATCGAGAAAAAGCCAAATGAATATACCGAAATGACGAAAAATATGTTATATATATATATATATAATATTATCATATATTATATATCTAATATTATATATACATATATAATTAATAAATAATAGCTAAATAAAACTTAAAATTAAAGTAAACGTCAAATTAAACATATTTAAAAAATATTTTTCACTCATGAAAAAAACCAAACAGAAATAGTTCATACGGCCCTGACTTGTTTACGTTTAGAGACTCCCGCTTTAAGTGCAAGGCCATTGCAGGCCATCTGAAACCCGACTTAAATCGGAAGAGCAGTGTATACATATGTTCTCTCAACTGAATAATTTCTTTCGAGAAAACTACTTGTCCAATTGTGTTCATTGATGAGTCATTTTAATCAAGAAGAATGTAGATTTCTAATTTTTAAAAAAAGTTTTCAAATTTCATTCCTGCCACACCCGTGGTGCTCCTCTCGGCTCACGGATATCACTTGGCGCGTGGACCCATTCCAACGTTTTAGATTGTATCTTCCACAATTTTCAAGATTTTCTAATCTAACATGGCCAAAAATATTCAAAAAATATTTACCTATAAGTAAATAAAATAAAAATACAATCGAAAATTGTGCATATATACCCCCTTAACGTGCTATGCTCTTTCCAAAGATGCTATTTCCATGAAATGCTTTCCACTGTTAAGATGAAGATACCATACTAATTAGTGGTGACTATTGGATATTCTATAAAATATCTTTTTCAATTTTAATTTAAAAACCTTGAGAAAATTAAAATTTGACAAACATTAATGCAGTCAAAAGAAGGTTTTCCGTTCAGAAAAGCGTTACTTTCTCTTCCTTAGCTGCAAAAATTAGAAAAGTGATTTTTCCAACCCTTATTTAAGCAAGGCCCTTTTCTCTTTGTAACAGCCTCTTTCTAACATTTCTTAATTTTTTTTCAGGCTACTCGGATTCTTCAGGGAGACCAGTCCTGGAGTTCGACAGCAATGTAAAAAGAACGGAAATTCTTTCTGCACGGGAAATGGCGTCCCTTCTTCTCTACCTCACTCGTTTACCAAGGTAAGCATCGTAAATACTACAAGGTGTCTTTGCCTCCTTGGTTTTTTCGACTCTTAACAAATACAGTGCATTTTAAACTTCTCCCCTCGTGGTGGTACATGAGAAACAAAAAAAAAGGGTGGAACGGAATGAAAGAAGCGACCAACAAAAAGAAAAACGGTATTACACGGTCGATCATTTTCAGGCCTCTCGAAAGTCCTAGGTGGGTCGTAAACTATGGTGTGTATGGTGTGCCCGCATCGACAGAACGTTACGAGCCCTCCTCGACGCTCGTTTAACCGCATTCGCATACTCTCTAACCCATAAAACATTTCATGTACGTATACGATAGCGGCTTTGGCCAGTCTATATTGCAATATCGTTCATCGCCCGACTTTATGGGTAACCATTCCCTGTACCAATACCTAGTCTCCGTCCTTCGAACGCCATACTAAAGCCACCAGAGCTTTCCCAAACCCCTTGAGGCGATAGTTTTAACAATTCTCTGCCGGACCACTAACATACATCCCATAACAAGCACTCTAGGATCATTTCAAGTCGTAAATGCGGTAATTAAAATTTCAATTTTCATTAGGGAATTATGGGTTCTTTTATTTTAAGTTATTAAATGTAGGTCGTCCTCGAATTTCTACTAATTAACTGGAAAGTGTAAAAATCAAGCATCTCCTGACTGCATAAAAACTGCATTTGGAGAAATTTATTACCCAGCATCAGAGCCAACACTGTTAAAAAATAATGGAAAATTCAAGCATTTTCAATTAGCTTATTAAATTTAAGGGTAAGTTCTCAACTGTGACGGCATTAACCACTAACTTTTACTTGTATCAGTGTTAGAGTGGATCGGAAAAAGAAATTTTAGAAATCATAAACAGCCTACTACTGAAAAGTTTCATCTTGGATCCCTTATAACCTGTGTAAAATTTGAATTAAATTGATCAATATCTTGAGGTTCCCCGAGGCTAAAAGTTTTTTGAGGTTTATAAAAATGAGATTTTCTCCTAAAAAAACTCAAAATTTTAAAATGTCACACAATTTTTGAAAATTGTGCACATTATCTAGATTATAAGAAACAATTAATACTAGAGATTTTTACAAAACCCGGAGAATATTGTTATTTGTGATACAAGTGCGTAAAGATGATTTCACCTACTTTACGCACTATTGCACATTATCATACAATTTTTTAAGCTTTTGTAAACTTTTTCTCACTCAAAATTCACCTGAAAAAAATTGAGCAGACTTTAACATTAGAAAAAATTAGAAATTAACAAAATTTAGAATTGAGTCATTTTAAATGCTAGTCTTCTCAATTTTTTTCAGGCAAATTTTGACTGCGGGAAAGTTTCCAGAGACTCAAAAAAATCTTAAGATAATTTGCAAAGATTTTAAAATTTATTTTAGTTTCATGAGGTTTATAAAAATGATATTTTCTTCTAAAAAAATTCAAAATACTAAAATTTGACAAAATTTTTGAAAATTGGGCATTAATGTAGATTATGGAAAGAAGTTAATATTTGCGGTTTTTCCAAAACTCTGAGAATAATGAATTTTTTAAACTTATTTCAGCACCGGGGAACCTCAGGATATTGACCGATCTATTTCAAATTTTACACAGGTTATATGGGACATAAAATGAAGCTTTTCAGTGCCAGGCTGTTTTCGATTTGTACATTTACATGCTGTATATTGTATATGGGTAGTTGCAAAAAAGTTGTGAAATTTTGACTATGTATTTTTTGAAAAAACATAGTTTTCAGAACTACCTACAGAATTTTTTTCCATTATTTCACCTATAAGGATACGAAGAAAATACTAATTTAAGAGGTCAACAATAATTTTTGTGGCGAGGGTAAATAATTTACACGTTAGAAAGGTTGCCGAGCGCACATTCAATAAACGCAGAAAAATAAATTTTTTAATTATTTTAAAAATATGTAGAGTACAGGTAGAATTTTTTTTAAATACTGAGAAAATTTCTTTTTTCGCGCTCTATTTGACTATGTCTGCAGATTTTCTATTACATTTTTATTTTATTAACATTGTTTTAAAATAGGTTACCGAGTGGACATTATTATAAATAGTACGGTGCACAATTTGTTGACATTTTGTTAAGTGGCAAACAATGAACATGCTTATCGTTATGTGAGCACTTATGTTGGATTAAAAGTAATGAGTTTTCGATTTTTTAAGATTTTTTTAAGTGATTTTTTTCGAGATCTAATCTAAAATATGAGGTTTACCGAGTGGACATGAAATTTCAGGGACATGCTTCTAAACGGTTATGAACACCTTCAAATCTAAAATATTTATCTCTTTTCATAATTTTTAGATTCTTTAACTGCATAAAAATGACTTGTATAAGTATCAATCATTTATAAAATTTTGTTGTCATTATTTCTCAATTTAAGTTTGCGAATCTGTATTTGGGGACAGGTTACTGAGTGGACATTTTGGGTTTATTTTAATTTCCCATTTCTAAACAAAGGCTCCTAAAATTTTGAAACTTTACCAAAAATTACTTCGATGTAAGCACTTTATCCCAGTGATATTCAAAAAAATATATATTAAATACACTCATCATTAGATTATGGGCCCCTAGATTATGGGCCACCTTCATGGTCGTTCACGCTTCACTGATTCTGTCCCCCGCTCCTGAGCGTCCCGCGACGGCGCCATCGCTCGGGCAGTC
>JBAGKK010270821.1:0-20713 GCA_037177015.1 Euceroptres primus | reverse complement strand
ATAACTTTTTTTAAATCGGCTTTCATAGATCACTTAAGAATTTATTTAGCTTCAGCTTGAAAAAAAAATTTAAAATCGATTGACAATTTTAATCGGAATCGTATTTTAAAATTTTTTCATTATTATTTCTCACTGTGTGCTGTTTTTATAAAGAAAAACAGAAAAAAATGGTTACTCGATAAATATTTCGTTGGAATATAGAAACGACTTTGACTATTAACTTTTGGCAATTTCTGACATGTGTTGACTTAACATTTGACAATTTTTGTTAGCTAAGATTTTATTAAATAATTTTTTTATTTGCTTATTTATTTTTGAGTCCTTGCATTTATCCTTTTATTTTAATTAACAAAGACCACATTTTAATTTAAAGAAAGAGGACTTACTTTTGTAATAATAATTTGGTTATTTTTAAAATTATTTTGTAATTATTTTTCGTTAAAATTGAACTCTTTTTGAAAATTGTTAAGTTTCTTTAAATCTTCTTTTTTGATATAGATTTCAAGATTCTATCCTATGGCATTTGAAATTCGAATGTAAGTTTCATACAGTTATAAGGAAATGATTGATAACAATTCATGTCAAAAAGACAATCATTTTGACACTGGATGAGATTTTGTATGAATTAATGCGTGTGGATTATTCCTGCTTCACTGGAGCGTACGATTGTAAAGAAGATTAATGAAATTTCGTGACCAGAAACTTGAAATGAATGAGACAGTAATTAATACAAATGGTAAAGTGCAAAAATTTGTAATCACCAGTATTTTTCAATTTTGTTTCACTTAATCAGTCAGATTGTATAAATCATCGTTAGTAAACGATTAAGATTGTCAAGATTTGGATTAATTGGTACTTTGAAGACAAAAAATAAAAAAGCGATTCTTTAATTTTTAAAATCAATTAATCTTTGATAAAAAGTTATCTTACCCTACTGGAATGTCAACTTGAATCATTACTTTTCTTTTACTGAAAACTGAAAACCCACATGAATTTCCTAAAAGCCTTCCTCCATTTTTTTCTGTGCTTTCTTGTTTGTTATTTTTCTCATCACATTCTCTCTTTCAAAAATCCTTTTCACTCACACATTCCATCAAATGGCACATCCCATATGAATTCCCATATAAAATACATCGTTTTTCCCAGGAAGAGGTGACATTTTCATTCTCCAACAAGTGTGTACTTTTTCCCCTTGGACCATTAATCTTAGTGGTCGAGCAATGGCCATTTTTCTTACGTTTTCCTCTTCCTTTACATTTTCGACACCCGAGCTCGATGAGGTTTCAGGAAAGAGGCACTCGTCCCCCATATACCAGTCACACTCGACCGAGATTTACCGGCGCATGTTACAAAATCTCCATTGTTTTCCGCAAAAAGAAAATTCGTAGGCGCTCAGAAATTTACAAGATGCTAGAAAATTCGCGAAGGTTGTCGAGGAATTTTGTCCCACGCACTTTAGGGAAATTAGAAGAATTATGAGAAGAATACCTCGAATTCGTCATAGACCTACGCTCTTGAAGATGACGAACAATGACTTGGACTGCATACTTGAAACTCGAATTATAATAATAATTATTATTATAATAATTTATTACTATAATTTTTTTTATTTATTTTTTTTCTTATCGCCCTGTCGATATGATCTCTAATCATATGGAAATGGCGTTTAGCATCGAAAGTGCGGGAGACATCGGAATGCAATCGTCAACATTCAACGAGTCGCGCCGGTTGGCATTTGTCGAGACTGAATGTCGATGTTGGTTTTATTTTTCTCATTTTCTCAATCTACATTTCTCTGTGTCATTTCCCTCTCTTTCTGGTACATATACAACGCCGCGCGGAAATTACAGTACGCAATGTACTGGTATGGTTTTAATGCCCAAGGAACAATAACATGGGGTACCTATTCTCGGTGACCCAGTTAAGAATGCAGATTTTGCATAATCTTTTGACATCCCCTTCAAATCTGAAAGACAAAAGCTGTAAAATTATCTCGTATAAGAATGGGGAATTTGAGGAAGTAGTAAAAATGGTTGAAAACTTTCGATATACACTGGAGTTTCAGGATGATATAAACTTCTTGAATTGTGTCTTTAAGACGGTTTAGCGACAAAGAATATAAAGTGAGAAGTTTAGAGGTTTAAAGTTTATTTCACAGAGGAATCTGTATTTTAAAATGAGGAAGAAAGGTCAAGTTTGATTAGCTGTAATCGGTAAAAAATATTGTAATATTTTACTTCAATTGGTTTATTAAAAAAAAGTCTTGTCTGATGAAATAATAAAATGAATGAAATGAAATGAATTCATTACGTTCATAATGTAATGAATTAACCTAAATACTAAGAAACGCACTTTCAAATTTAATTGGTAATTAAAAAAATTAAATTACTGATTTAAAAGCTTTAAGGAAAGTGAATTGGCAAAGAAAACTTTTATATACTAATTATTTTTTATTTAGGTTCAAGCAAGGACATGAGTTTTTTACTTTCTTTTATAGTTGATCTCATTATTTCCATTAAAAAAATATTTATGCCCCGACATAACAGTCGGAGATATTCTCAAACAAAGTAGTTAAGTTTCGACTTTAAAATTACAACTCTTATTATTAAATATTTAAATAACTTAAGTTAAAAATTAATAAAATGGCAGCGATTTTTTTCAAATTTCAAGGGGTCGATTTTCTCGATAAGTGGACCTTTTAAATTTATGAAAATTTTTATCCAAACTTGTACTGATATAAGGAAGAAATCGTGTAAGAATCTTTTAGAATCTTCAAAAATCTTTTGAATCCTGCTGTAAACTTCTAAAATATTATAGTCTCTTCCAGCTTTTCTTAACTTTCAGGAAAATTCTAAAAAATTTTAGGAAGATTCTGAAAACAGCCTAGAAGATTCTAAAAGATTATGGAAGAATCTAGAAGAATCTAAATTATTGTAAAAGATTCTTGAATATTTTGAAGAAAAGCCTTGCATTTTCGAGAATTTTTACTTATTTCAGATAAGTTTTGAAGATTCTAAACGATTTGAGAAAATTTCGGGAGTCTTTTATAGATTTTGGAGGATTCTAAATGATTTCGAAAGAATCCAACATAATCTAGATGATTTTAGAATAGACTCAGGGGTGTAGCGAGCGTATTGAATTTTGGGGGATGAGTATTGTCCTAAAAGCCGACTCAATAAGTAGAATTTGCCGACTAGTTACAATTTTTTTCCGACTAACTACCATTTTTTTCCGACTAGCCGACTTTATAGTCGAATTACCCAAAAATCCCGAAAATGCCGACTCGGCACGACCATTTGGTGGAGGGGGGGAGTATCACACCCCTCACATCCCCACCTCACTACGCCCCTGAATAGACTTGAATATTTTGGAGAATGTTTACAGATTTCAGATAAGTTTTGTGGATTCTAAAGGATTTGACAAAATTTTAGAAGTTTTCTGTAGATTCTGGAGCATTCTAAAAGATTCTGCAAAAAACTAGAAGATTTTAATCGGTTATGGAAGAGTTTCGAACATTTGAAAATTTGGAAATTAAACTTATGCAAAATTTCAGAAGACATTGAAAGATTTTTTGAATGTCGTAAGTTTTTATAGGTATTTCTCATAATTCTTGAAAAATTAATCGGAACTTTGTGTAAAAAAGGGAAAAAAGGGAATAAAATTTGGAAATGCAGGGATTATAGGGGATCTTAAGAAAAATAGGGGGCAAAAGAGGGAAAAGGATGGAAATAGGTAAAAGGGTAAAATAAGAGACACTGTAATCACTGAACCATAGTAAAAAATTTTACGAGAAAAAATTGTTCCACAAAAAATAATCTATAAAAATTGTCAGAAATATGTCGAATTATTTCCTGATTTCATTCAATAATGTTCGGAAATTCCGTTTGAATTTTGGTTTTTTTGTCCTAAAATTTTTTAATAGGTATCTTATATTACTTGCGAGAAAAATTCGAAAATTTGATTTTATGAAAAAAAAAATTATCGCGACCACAAAAATGGTTTAACTCGCATAAATCTTACAGAATATCTTCCATCAAATTTAGATAATAATTGGCAAAAATTTAAAAGGTTTATTTTTATTTTCGAGGAATGCACAGGTATAAGTTAAAAAAACAGTTTTTTTATTTTTCAAAAATTAAATTAATATTACGATTTTATCCTTTATGAGATTGACTGCGTATAGAGAAAAACCTTAAGCTTTATTCTGCTTTATTAGATCTTGGAAATGTAAGAAAAAAGTTACTCTAAAAATGTTGAGTTCTCCTTTTTAACATTTCGTGACTTTGATCATAAAAATGAGGAATGTAGAGAGGAAACCAACTATAATTGGATAGAAGGTAAACATGCAAACGTACATCACGTTTATAAATTATATTATTTATACTCGGTTGAGCTTTTTATGAACTGAGGAAATAATTTATTCATTTAAAAAATCCTTCGTCAAAGAAAAGTTCTTTATTGACTCAATCAAATTAAATGTGCCTTCAAAAAGAACATAAACTTCTTTTTATCCTGTGACAAGACTTCATTATTTTCTTTCAATAACATATTTTTCCCTAATTTAAAATAAATTTTTTTAATTATGCCAATTATTATCTAAATTTGATGGAAGATATTTTGTAAGATTTATGCAAGTTAAACCATTTTTGTGGTCACGATAATTTTTTTTCCATAAAATCAAATTTTCGAATTTTTCTCGCAAGTAATGCAAAATACCTACTAAAAAAATTTAGGAGAAACAATTCTTCCACAAAAAACAAAAATTCAAACAGAATTTCTGAACATTATTGAACGAAATCAGGAAATAATTCAACATATTTCTGACAATTTTTATAGATGTGGAACAATTTTTTATCGTAAAATTTTTTACTGTTTCAGGGATTATAGTCAGTCCCTTATTTTCTCTTTTTACCTATTTCAATCCTTTTTCTTCTTTTGCACCCTATTTTTCTTAAGATCCCCTATAATCCCTGTATTTCCGAATTTTATTCCTTTTTCCCCTTTCTTTACACAAAGTTCCGATTAATTTTTCAAGAATTATGAGGAATACCTATAAAAACTTTTGATATTCAAAAACTCTTTCAATGTTTTGTAAAATATTCCATAAGTTTAATTTCCAAATTTTCAAATATGAATAGAAATAGAATAGAAATAGAATAGAAATAGAATGCTCCAGAGTCTACAGAAAACTCCTAAAATTTTGTCAAATCCTTTAGAATACACAAAACTTATCTGAAATCTGTAAAAATTCTCTAAAATATTCAAGCCTATTCTAAAATTATCTAGATTATGTTGGATTCTTTCGTAATCATTTAGAATCCTCCGAAATTTGTAAAAGACTCCCGAAATTTTCTCAAATCGTTTAGAATTTTCAAAACTTATCTGAAATAAGTAAAAATTTTCGAAAATTCAGGACTTTTCTTAAAAATATTTAAGAATCTTCTACAGTAATTTAGATTCTTCTAGATTCTTCCATAATCTTCTAGAATCTTCTAGGCTGTTTTCAGAATCTTCCTAAAATTTTGTAAACTTTTCTTGAAAGTTAAGAAAAGCTGGAAGAGACTATAATATTTTAGAAGTATGCAGCAGAATTTAAAAGATTTTTGAAGATTCTAAAAAATTCTTACACGATATTTTCCTTATATCAGTAAAAGTTTGGATAAAAATTGTCACAAATTTAAAAGATGCAATTATCGAAAAAATCGACCCCTTGAAATTTCAAAAAAATCGCTGCCATTTTATTAATTTTTAACTTTTCACTAATTTTTCTATGGATTTCAAAACAGAATGGTAAATCAAATGAATTTTTGAGAAAAAAACAAAAAATATAGAGGTTTAAAGAAATAATTTGTAGTTTTTTGAAAGTTTTTTTAAAGGTACAAAATTACTGGTATTGGGAAGATATATTTAATTAATTATTTAAAAAATGTTATTTTCGATCGAACTTTTTTTTCTCATTGCTTTTACCGAATTGTTAAAAATAAGACGATTTTAATGAATGATGGTTTATTTTCTCGAGAAAAAGATTTTCTACAACTTGACCTCATACATTTAAAAAAAATAAATAAATGATCAAATATAGTTATTTTTTAACAAAATTTTCTGTTTGGCAATATATTTTTGAATGATTTCAACCATTAAGAAATTTATTTTTAAAAATTGGATGGGGTCAAGTTGGAGAGAATCCTTTTCCTACGAAAATAAGCTATAATTCATTAAAATCCTGATTTTTAAAAATTGGTGAGAAACGATAAGAAAAAAAGTGCGATTAAAAATAAAATTTTTTAAATAAATAATTTTTTATTCAAATTTTTTTCATAAAAAATAGTGTTTTTTCTTTAAAAAAATAATAATAGGCAGTGTCTAGTATCACGGAAATTTCCGTATATTGCAATTCTTGAAAGTATAATTAATTATGTTTTTCCGAGACTTAAGAATTTAAAAAATTCTCATAACTAACGTGGAAAGTTTTTTTGTCTTAAATTTTTTGACTCCATTTTCTCTAAAAAATAACATATTTGGACTACGAAAGATTCTATGACTTCAAGTGTAGAATCTCTCTGATTTGAAATTGATTACATTCCTAGTAAAAAATGGTATTAAGTGTTATTAAATATTATTAAATTATAGTTTCCTTTGTTTCTGAATTACTATCAAATTATTTTCCCTTTCTTTTAATGCATTTAAAAATCAAATCCCAGGAAAATAATTGTATTAGAAAATAATTTACTAATTTATTATTTAGCAAGAGCTGTTTTTGTACGCCGCTGACCGAGTGAGTACCCAACTTCGTGCACGAGTGCGTTGCGTGTATTGGAAAGGTCAGATGGAGACAATCTTCGAATGTATCGAATGACGATTCGATTCGAATAAGAAAGTTTCCCGAGTCGTTCTTCGTACAGTCTCGACCTCACGACAAGTCGAAAGAATGTAAACGCGTTTTCCCTGACTCCCCATTCCCTCTCTCCTCCTTTTACCCTCAAAGCCTCTCCTTTCCTAATGAAACACTACTCTAAATATTCGCCCTCTTTCACCCCTTTTGTAACCTTGATCTTAATTCCACCACAAAGCAGCAATTCTCTCATTTGACCTACCATGAATTAACGTCCAGAAGTTTCCTCAGAGTGCTTTATTATGCAAGCATTAGAGAATGCAAAACGCCAACATTCATATTCCACATGTTTAAATCAACGTTGAGATGCTGAGGCTGAAAAAATCTTTCGTCTTGCCACATCTGTAATAATTATTACTCCAAGGAACAATGGAATAGCGATTTTGTCAACGCTACTGAAATTAAAAATTATACAATGCAGTAAACTACATCTTTAATTTCAAACGCGAAATACTATCAAAGTAGTCAATCAACCCACTGAATCTCTCTTAAGAGTTCATACTTTGATTTCTACCACAACAACTTGTCTAGAAAGCGAGACGTTGAGGAAAGTAAAATTAATAATCTCGGACATTTAGCATAATATTTCCATTAAATAAGATTCAACCCACTAGAAATTGATTCCGGAAGGACTACAGGGAACTGAAGAAAGGAGAGTCATCAATTTTTAAAAGTCTTTTATTAAAGATCTGTCGCTTTCTTCTCGGAACAAATGATGTCGCTTACTTTATAAAATATACATACACATTTATATTTATATAGTTTGGTCGACCCTTAGAAAAGTAAGGGCGCCCCGGGAAGATTTGGCGGTTGCTGAGAGATGGGAGAAGGAGTGGGAGTTGAAGGAGGGGATGGGAAAAGGATAGGAGTGGGATATCAATAAAAATAAAGGGGGAAATGGACGAGCAATACCAGCGCCGCTCGCGAGTAATCACTTTTGAAAAAGGAAACGGGAATGCGTCTATATTACATATCGAGTCTCACTTGCGGACTTGTCAAGTCCGCCATTTTCTCTCCTATTTTTCTAATGAAGAGAATCTTCTCGCACCTTCGCATGGAACGTCGAGATGCTGTTCGGTGCTCTTCGTCACGCGAAAGGACCGGTAAACATTTCTAAAAAGAAGGTCGCGATGCAATCGTCCTGTGACTTATAATTTAAACATGAGCTTCGTCCACGAACCGACTGAGGACGGAAGCTGCTACGATCATCGCGAATTACGTTTTCCTTTTTTGTAAATGCATCGTTTTTTTGTAAATGCTTCGTTCGATTTAAGAGGATCTGACTTAGAAGAGGAACGAGCGTAGATTAGAAGAAACCGTCTCCGGTAGGATCGTTGATCCAGGGGTAGTTGTTGGGACAGCGGATGCAGGTTTGAAGATTGATGGTTTCCCCGGGAACTTCTTTAGAAGTTAGTTTACAGGTGTGGGGTACCCAACAGGCTGGTGGTCCATCAACAACACACTTGTCCCTCCAGGATTCAAAGTTCTTGGATTCGGTTACTGTTTGGGGATTCTGGATCCACTGGATGACTTGGGTCATTGTTACGAAGTAAACATCATTGTGGTTGGCCAAAACTTCATCGATCCAGTAGAGGAAGGCGTCGAGGAATTCGGGGTTATTCTTCAACCAGGCAGCGTGGAAGTAGAGACCAAGGGGTGCACGATTTTGTTCATAATGCCTGTCGAAGTTGTGATTTAGGAAGTTGTAGAACTGATCTCCGGTCAAGATGTTGCTGCAGGAGTCCACCATGGCACATCCTGGAAGATACTCGTCATTTTGGGGATCTTCTCTTCTGTCGAGTTCGTTCATCACCATTTCCCAAACTGCATGAGACCTGCAACAAAAAAAATAAACAGAGTTTAGAATAGAATATTCTTCTTCAATGGTACCATGCTGGTTTTTAGGATTGTTGTTCTGCTAAAAAATATGCTTTACCTAGTGGGGCAGTGTTGAAGGTTTCCATGACAGCGATGGGGCATTCTGAAGTACATGGTGTAGGGCCATAGAGGTGGGTTGTTGAGGGCAGAGGTGATGGTGGAATCATAAAGGAAAGCCTGTTCTTCCATCATGGTGAACTGGTTGTTGCCTCCTACTCTGAGGTATGGTGCTCGGACACCCACGACACTATTGTCAGTCAAGTTGGCGTATTTTTCAATGATGACTCTCATGCCGGCCATTTCTTTAGCCCAGTCATCAACGGTGGCGTCTGACCAGAATCTTTCGTCATCGTTGTGCCTAAAAAAAACAAGTATTGATAAGATCAAGTGCTAAAACTCAAGAACATCAGCCAGCTTCCCACACCACAATTTGACTTCTTTTACCTCTTCTTGCGAGTTGACACCTTGTGGCCATTTTTCCTGGGATTGAAATTACGTAGTCAAAGCCATTGATAGGAAAGCCCAGTCTCCGATTATTGTCGCTATCTACTAGTGCAGATTATTATCCACAGGAATGAAAAGGATGGGTTTGGAAATAAGGTCAGAAAAAATCCATGCCCACATGCACAGACACTTCCCAATCAGCCCACAGTCAATAGCAACAATAACCGGTTTCCAAATTGGTTCTTTAAAGTAATATTGGAAATTTTGGAATAAGAAATTGTACAAAAGAAGTGAAGTGCCTGGGGATACAGATTTGCTCATGCGTGTTATGGATAAACTAGTGTTAAAAATTTCTGCCAAGAAAATTGTTGTTCTTACGAGATGGAGTGCACTGCAATTTCGTGTCCCTTCCTGTGCATTTCCTGGACAGCTGAGTAGTTGGTGTACTTGTGGGAAACGAAGAATGTCGCCTTGATATCACAACCGTTGGGATTTCGGCGTTTTCCGTTGAAAATTTCCTTGTACAAGCCAATGTTGTTGTTGTTGATGGCATCGTCAAAGGTGATGGTGATCATCTGGGGGACATCCTTGGGAGGCAAATCACCTGGGATCGTTGTACCATCCTCGGAACAGAAACAATCCGGCAAAACGCAGACAGCAGGGTCACAGGGTGGTGCTCTATTAGGGTCATTGTCCATATCTGAAGTAAGGGGACAAAATTTAATCTAATAAGTGCCGATGAGTTAATTCTAATCCCAATCAAGATCTAATCAGGGTCTAAACATGTATCATGATTTAATCACACCTCACGCGCACTTACCACAAATATTTTCATCGGATCCATCTGTACAGTCCTTTTCACCGTTACAGAAGAGTCCCCTCTCTACACATTCTTGATTTCCACAAGCGAGTTGACCTTCCGGACAAAGAGGCTCCTCGGTGTAAAGGATGGGCTTTGCTTTTCGTTCTTTATTTGTTTCTTTGCAATTGTGTACTGCATCCTTCCAATCACAGGTCTGTTTGTCAATGTCAAAGTACAATCCAGCAGGACACCTCAAAGCCTGGATTCCAGAACTGGTGCACTGGATGACATCTCGACAGTTGTCTCCTTCTCCTGTCTGGAGTCGGAACCATTCTCCGGCATCCTTGTCCTTACAAAATTCGTCCTTGACGTTATCCTTCTTATCATCCTGTCGCTTCCATCGACTCAACAACGTTCCCTCTGAAATCGGTTGGGATCGGTAACCTTTTGGTTCACAAATTTATGGAGTTTTTGGGGGTGTTTTACTAATGAGGTGTTTCTAAGACAGATTATGTTGGGTACTCTGATGATAGGAATTTATTATAATTAATATTATTTTTATTACTATTTTTAATATTATTAATATTATTATATTATTATTATTATTTTATTTTATTTATTAATTTTTATTCTTTATTCTATTAATTATTATTAATTTATATTCTGTTAAATGAAGGGACATGAAGAAAGATGGAGGTTGTTCTAAAAGACTGTTGCAGTTACTGTACTATGCTGGAAAGATGAAGGAATATGTTTGAAATTGCCCTCTTGAAAGCCTTCTTCTATTTGAAAGTGAATCACGGGGAAAAAAGAATCTGTAAATTTAACAAAATAGTCTATTTAAAACAGGGAAAACCGATTTTTTCTGTTATATTTACAGACATTTCTGTTATTTGTAAATTAACTGTAAATTTTGCCTGTAAATTCTGTAAATTTAAGATCTGTAAATTTAACAAAATAATCTGTTTAAAGAGGGAAAACCGATTCTTTATGTTATATTTACAGACATTCTGTTAAACTTACAAATGGTTATACTACAAAAATGTCTGTTAATGTGAATTTTAGAATTCCAATAAACTAATAGACATTTCAGTAGATTCTACAGATATATCTGTTAAATTTACTAACCATCTGTAAGTTTAATAGAAATTTCTGCAGAATCTACAGAAATGTCTGTAAATATAACAGAAAAAATTTGTTTTCCCTATTTTAACAGATTATTCTGTTAGTTTTACATTTTAGAGTTCCATTAACAGACATTTCGGTAGATTCTATAGACTTATCTGCTAAATTTACTGATCACCTGTAAGTTTCACAAAAATATCTGCAGAGTCTACAGAAATGTCTGTAAATATAACACAAAAAATCTGTATTCCCTATTTTAACAAATTTTTCTGTTAATTTAACATTTTAGAGTTCCATTAACAGACATTTCTGTAGATTCTACAGACATATCTTTAAGTTTAACAAAAATGTCTGTAAAATCTACAGAAATGCTGTGAATATAACAGAAAAAAATTGTTTTCCCTATTTTAACAGATTATTCTGTTAGTTTTACATTTTAAAGTTCCATTAACAGATATTTCGGTAGATTTTATAGACTTATCTGCTAAATTTACTGATCATCTGTAAGTTTAACAGAAATATCTGCACAATCTACAGAAATGTCTGTAAATATAACACAAAAAATCTGTATTCCCTATTTTAACAGATTTTTCTGTTAATTTAACATTTTAAAATTCCATTAACAGACATTTCTGTAGATTCTACGGACATATCTTTAAGTTTAACAAAAATGTCTGTAAAATCTACAGAAATGCTGTGAATATAACAGAAAAAATCTGTTATCCGTATATAACAGATCATTCTGTTAATTTTAACAAATTGTGAATAATTAGATTTGCAAGCTAGGATGAGCAAAACAAGTGGACTGAAAATAAAGGTTCTGCTGATCATTCATTTCTAAATAAATGACACTTTAGTTTCGTGTTGATCAAAATAAAACTAAAATAAAATTTTATTTTGACTTGATTACTCTGTAGAACCTTTATTTTTGGTCCACTTGATCTACTCAGCCTAATTCTTCATCAAATTATTCACTATTTGTTAAAATTATTGGAAAAATGAAAAAATGAACCTTAATTTCTTCAAGGTGCCTGTTATAAATTGATAATATTAAAGAGGGAGCTAAAATGGTTCTCATATTAAGGAGGTTGGTCTGGAATAGGAAGGTTCTTGAAGCTTAATTCTTCATCAAATTATTCACTATTTGTTAAAATTATTGGAAAAATTAAAAAATGCATCTTAATTTCGTGAAGGTCCCTGTTATAAATTGACAATATTGAAGAGGGAGCTAAAATAGTACTGATATTAAGGAGGTTGGTCTAGAATAGGAAGGTTCTTGAAGGAAGGTCTACAATAATTAATTATTATCTTAAAATATATTCGTAATGTTACTTAACACATATTCTAAGAGAAAAAATGTTCACTTTACAGGAAAAAAATTGAAAACATAATGAAGTAATTTTTATTAACAATTATTGTAGGTCAAAGTTTTATGTAGTTTTTTAAGTTTACGTCCTTTAAAAATGATCGAATTTTAATAAATGAGATATGTTGTTCATTTAACAATTTTCGAAGACTTCACCTTCTTAGATTTTTAAATTAATTTCTTATTTGTTTATACGGAGAAAAGCAAAAAAGGCTAAAATTACCATTTAAATAGTTAAGATACACCCTGAACGCATTTTTTCTGAAATTTAGTCAATTTTACCATTTCACATTGTAACTTGTGCAACGAAAATAGCCAAGTTCACAATTTTCTTTATATAAGTTACAATGTGAAATTGTAAAATTTAATAAATTCTAGAAAAAAGTGCGTTCAAAGTACATCTTAACTATTTAAATGGTAATTTTAGCTATTTTCTTTTCTCCGTGCACAAAATGTATTTGAATTTACAACTTTTCCATTTAATAGTTAAAAAATCAGAAATTAATTTAAAAATCGAAGACGGTGAAGGCTTTGAAAATTGTTAAATGAAGAAAATAAGCGCTCATTGATTAAAATCGGATGATTTTTATAGGGCATAAAACTTTGACTTGCAATAACTGTTACTAAGAATTACATTTTTCATGTTTTCAATTTGATTCCTGTTAAAGTGAACATTTTTCCCTTAGAATATGTGTCCTGGAACCAAAAAGTCCCACAGGTTCCGAAAGGGTTAAAGGGTTAATTTTAACTACCCCTAAAATTAACCCTTTCGGAACCTGTGGGACCTTTTGGTTCCAGGACACATATTCTAAGGGAAAAATGTTCACTTTAACAGGAATAAAATTGAAAATATAAAAAATGTAATGTGTTAAGTAACACATATTCTAAGAGAAAAAATGTTCACTTTACAGGAAAAAATTGAAAACATAAAGAAGTAATTTTTAATAACAATTATTGTAGGTCAAAGTTTTATGTAGTTTTTTAAGTTTACGCCCTTTAAAAATGATCGAATTTTAATAAATGAGGGCTTATTTTGTTCATTTAACAATTTCCGAAGACTTCACCTTCTTAGATTTTTAAATTAATTTCTTATTTGTTTATACGGAGAAAAGAAAAAAAGCTAAACTTACCATTTAAATAGTTAAGATGCACCCTGAACGCATTTTTTCTGAAATTTAGTCAATTTTACCATTTCACATTGTAACTTGTGCAACGAAAATAGCCAAGTTCACAATTTTCTTTATATAAGTTACAATGTGAAATTGTAAAATTTAATAAATTCTAGAAAAAAGTGCGTTCAAAGTACATCTTAACTATTTAAATGGTAATTTTAGCTATTTTCTTTTCTCCGTGTACAAAATGTATTTGAATTTACAAATTTCCATTTAATAGTTAAAAAATCAGAAATTAATTTAAAAATCAAAGACGATAAAGGCTTTGAAAATTGTTAAATGAAGAAAATAAGCGCTCATTGATTCAATTTTATTCCTGTTAAAGTGAACATTTTTGCCTTAGAATATGTGTCCTGGAACCAAAAGGTCCCACAGGTTCCGAAAGGGTTAAAGGGTTAATTTTAGGGGTAGTTTATGGAACAATTTAAGGGGAAGTTTAGAGCTTATTCCAAAGACTCTATTTTGCAAGTTTCAAAAGGTCAGATCTTCAAGATAACAGCTAATCATCTAAGATAACAGCTAAGAGAGAGTTTCCAGTTTCTGTCGAATTTTACCCCAAAAATGTTATCAATCATTCCATCAACACCATTTCTTTTTAGAAATAAAATATGGACTAACTGAACTATTTCAATTTTGAATACTTTCTTGGAAAAAAATACCGAAGTTGGTGCAGCAAAGCTTGTGCAACAACCTCATTGGATTGACTCAGTTATAAATTCAAGGGCTAATTTAAGAGAAATTTCAAGGTCTTTAAGATCTGCTCAGAGTTTCAATATTATATTGCATATTGAAATTATAATCTAATTTATCTCGAATTTTCTTCAGTTTTAAAAATTACATCTGGCTTTCATTCTCGACTGGAAGAGTGAGAAATTGAAGGTGTTGGGTACATGCATGTATGTATGGTATCAGGTACCAGTCTCGCGTAACCCTTCAATTTTGTTTTTCGTCTTGGATTGACGAGCGGGGAAAGTTGTCCCCACCGTCTTCGGGTGCCCGGGGCACGGGAGTGACGTCACCCTCTATCCGGGACCAACCAGATTCTTGGCTTTCACGTTCTAATCTCTTATGCAACTGTCGTCGCGGTCGCTGAATGATAATTCGACGAAAAAATAATGAAAAGTGCAAGAAATATTTCGAAATTTCGATATTTTCAAGGGAGGTTTTTTTCCCTCGGCGAAAATGTCTCCTTGAAATTGATACTGATGGCACTTTTGTTACTCACCGGCAAGGGAGCACGCGACTGCTAAAAGCAGTACCAGCGAGTACTTCGGCATGTTCCTCGCCCTCACCCGCATCTCACGGGAATATCGTTATCCTGATAAAAGACCCCGTCTTTTCTGTCCGGTCACTCTTCGCGGCACGGAAGTCGTGGAAAGGGTATCACTACTACTTCCGGGGAGAAGGCGATCGCGCGCGAGTGCGCCTGCGCGATTTTGTGAAAAAAAATTGATACCACGAAACGTTAAGGGTGACGGACTTTAAGACTTAGGTACCGTTTACTAAGGACTGGCTGAGGCGCGCCATTCACTGGGCCTTATATTGCCACCACCACTACGTTCCTTCGACGGTCCCCTCTTTTGTGGACAACTGCCGACGAAGACTCTTCAGGAACGTAGCATGTCCATTTCGAACCAGGATACTTTCTTTGGATCTGGAGGTCCCATAAGAAAGGAACCTAGGATCATCGGCAACCCGGAGTGAAAGGTTAGGGTGCTCCAAGGATACTGATGACCTTGAAGATTGATTGACGCTTTACATCATGAATATTGGCTGCACATTCTTTTAGACATTCGGTGAATTGTTCTTTTGAAATGTCACTGATTAACTAAATTGTATTTGGAATATTTATTATATCTACAAATTGTCAAGGCCATGATCAATTTATTTATTAGCAATTTTAGATAATGAATGAAATTGTGCATTACCCAAATGAAATGGGTTGTCATAATGAGACAACCCTTTACTGAGAAAAAAATACATTTTTAATGGTTTTACGATCTGCCAAAAGCAGATGCTATAAATTTCAAATAATATGCTATGGAATACATAGCATCGCTGTTGAATCAAAATCTACTATTTTTTAATCAAATTTTACCGTTTTTGAATCAACAGTGACACTATAAATTCACTATGACATGATAAAACTATGACACTATGACACTATGACACTATAAAAGTATATTTTAAATTAATTAAAAATTTAATTAAAAGTATATTTTAAATTAATTAAAAATTTTAAATTAATTAAAATTTAAATTAAAACTGACAAAAGCATCTGCTTTTGTCAGATCGCAATGGCATATGTGCTACAGATTCAAAAGTATTTTTTTCTCAGTGTTCAATGATCAATGTGCAAAATTGTATAAATTCTTTGTTTTCTAGATAATTTTCCTTTTTTCATAGTTATTGGTTTATTTTTTAATTATTCATAATTTGTTGGTTTTTACTGTTACAAAGCTATTATTGTTTCTTTACCGAGGTGGAAGAATTCCTAAAGATGCCCATAAACTGAAAGCTCATAATTAGCCGACAGAAATATAACGTCTTCTATTCTCTTTTGACCTTGTCTTGTAGTCTGTAGAACGAAGAAGGTTTTTCAAAGACGAAAGTAAAAGGAAATATAAAGCACTTCGAGCAGAAAAGCTTAATGGCTTTCGTTAAAGGTAGACAGGTTGTTAAGCGACTTGGTGCAAGTGACTTTGAACGTTAGGCATTATCGACTAATCTTGCCAACTGACTATTGGAAACTGTTAAGCACACCAATAATACATAACATAATTTCTTAATTCCAATTTATGTTAAAATAATTCCATTTTCTTGTGAATTCTTTTAGACATCTCTACTGTCTAAATCTGAATCAGTCAAATTTTTTATTAATTTCATTCAGTGACCCATTTCTAGATAATTCACCAGTGAATTTTGACTGAATTTCAGTCAATTTCACTAAAATTCAGTTAATTCACTAAAATTTGCCCAATTTCATAAAAATTCAGTCAATTTCACTAAAATTCAGTCAATTTCACTAAAACTCAGTCAATTTCACTAAAATTCAGTCAATTTCACTAAAATTCAGTCAATTTCACTAAAATTCAGTCAATTTCACTAAAATTCAGTTAATTCACTAGAATTCAGTCAATTTAATTAAAATTCAGTCAATTTCACTAAAATTCAGTCAATTTCACTAAAATTCAGTTAATTCACTAAAATTCAGTCAATTTAATTAAAACTCAGTCGATTTCACTAAAATTCAGTCAATTCCACTAAAATTCAGTCAATTTCACTAAAATTCAGTCAAAATTCACTGATGAATTAGCTGAAAACTTTTCACTGAATAAAATCAGTGAAAATCTTGACTGATTCAAATTTAGAGAGTATGTTATGAAATATTTGATAAAATGGTAAGTCTTCTCTACCTCAATTTACACAAAATTTCGTTTGGACGACTAAGAACCTTTCGCAAACGAAAAATGAATTTTCTAAACAGTATCAATCAAATTTAAAACATTAGTTTTATTTTATTATATTTTAAAAATTGTTTAGAGAATTTTTAGATATCCGGCATAAAATATATTACATTATTATATTACAAAAATAAAAGCAACGATGGTAATTTCTTAAATAATGCTAACCCTATTCGCAATATCCTTTGTCTGACTGCGACTGGCTTTTACTACTGCCTCTAGTGACGATCTGATATCGATTGCAGATTCGCAATGAGAATACACAATTCAAATAGATTATTCAACAAATAAATAAAATTACTTTATTTAAATTATTTTTTTAAATTTTATAATTAATTCCACGTAAAGCTTAATCTCTAACAATTTGTAAAATTAAATAAGTAATTAAAATATTCTCGTTTTCACTTTAAAACACAGGAGCTTGTGCAAACAAGAAAGTTAGAATCCAACTAGAAATGACTGTTTATAAATTTGTAAGCACAAACAAAAAATTAAGTTGTTCCACTACTAAAATTTCAGTTGAAATTAAATATTAGAAAGTACAGTTGAGTTATTGCATCGGAAGTATGAATAAGGAAGTATAAAATAGAGTGATGTCCAGATTCTGTAGATGAGTTTGACGTGTGCCTATAACTCTCTCTGTGAAAACGTTTCGATTTTCAAACCACAATCAGAAAAAAACAAATATTAATATAGGAATTAAATTTAAATGAGAGAAACCTGTTTTGGTTAAAAGCAAAAAACTTGTGGGAAACGTAATAACGTGAAGTTATTATAATTCCCTGGGCTTAGAGCTTAGAGTATAATGTAAAATTCATAAGCTTCTGGATCAACAGACAGAATAAGTAACTTTTAAAAATGGACTGAAATGAATAGTGACTTCTCAAACTGAATACTAATTTCGAACAAAGAACAAATTTACTCAATGGTTAAAACATCAATTTGCATGTTTAATACAATATTTTAGAGACATTGTTGCAAAGAATTGAAATTAATTAATTAAGAAATTTAAAAAATTTTTAATTGAAAAAATTAACTTGTTAATATTAATTTTCTCTGGTGTACTTGTCGTCAGAGGTGCCTCGTAATGAACTTTGCAACTTGAATGAACTGAAGGTAGGGATTACGAGGAGCGCCTGATGCCCTTGTAGTCAGCAGATTCAATCACGTCATAGATACAACGTGAGCAGCGTAGTGAATGTAACCTGTCAATCAATGGGTTCAATTTTAATTTACATAAAATACAACAACAAAAATTAATCAAATTTTGCAAGTATTCCGATTCAGAACCATGTGATTCAAAATCAATCTTAAAATTTGTTTTAAAATATTACCAATGCTATTTAACATAAAGAAATTTCTGAATAGGGTAAATTGCGGCGCTTTGCAATCCACCATTTAAACTTCTTAATGAACGTAAGTTCATATTCAAACTTCTAAGAAATATTGATAGAGTCCGCACTCCCTCTCGAAACTTTTTGGACTTTATTTCTCAATCCAAAAGCCTCGAAATCTATAACTCTGACACTTTTTCCATTAATATTTACCCGATGGTGTTGTTTCTAATAACTTTAGTTTTAAATTTTGTTTCTAAAAGCACTGTTTTTAATTGTTCAGCGTAGGTCTTAAGGGTTTTTTTTTCGGAAAATACAGCATTGCAAAAGGCACTGCAACTTTTGGATATTCCTTTAATTAAATTACTTCTGAATTCGTGTTATTGTTATTTTTGTTATTGTTGTTATCAAGATAACTTGATAACAACAATAACAAAAATAACAATAAAATTCATGGTTGTAAATCGCCAAGTACTAAAAAATACTGAAAAAACTGTTAGCTAGATCAGATGGAACAGAAAAAATTTATCTAGGTATCGATGTATGGTGTTTTTCAGTTTTTAGTTTGAAAAAAAATTGTCAAAGAATTTTTTTCAAAATAAAAATTGAAACGCACCAGACGTCGATGCGTTGATATATTCCTTATTATTTCCTAAAATTTTTATTTATATTTATCTCTTAATAAATTCGCTGAAAAGCAATTCTCCCCAGCCAGTCAAACCCAAAATTAACCAACCTTTATCTTGAATTATGAAATGAAGAAAAAAGACCATCTTTAGTTCCAACAAATTTTAGAAGAAAAACTGAAGCGTTTTATATAAAAAATAGTTTGGATTATAATTTTTTATTTAGAAGTGTTTATTTGAATTTTTGTATTTTTTCCTTCGTCCTAGACAAAAGTCGTAATTTTCATTCAATTTCAATTCTCAGTGGCTCATTTTGTGCTTTAAAAGGCACAAAGTTGGTTAAAATTTTACTGCCAAACTTCGGACATGTGGGGTAAATTCGGACAGCCCTAAATTGATACTTTAAATTACTCAAAACGGTTTCAACTAGAATATAAAATCAGTTTAAGCCTTAATTGGTTTCAGTTCCTAATTAAAACCACTCTCTAAATCTGAATTAGTGAAAAGTCGGTCACTAATTCACTTTAGTGAACATTTCTTCTAATTATTAGTAGTTTTTGACTAAAGCTTTAGTGAAATGTTTGAAATTACTTAAAAAATAGTGAAAATCGACTAATAATTAATAGAAATTGTCACTAAAGTAAATTAGTGACCGATTTTTGACTAATTCAGATTTAGAGAGTACTTTGAGTAATTTGAACGATAAATTTAGAACTGTCCGAAATTACCTCAAATGTCCAAAGTTGCCCCGTTTGACGGTATTTAGTACGTTTTTATTAAAATTTGTAATTTGGCATATTTTTCAATTTGCAAGATATAATTTCAAGATATAATTTTTCACCTGTATAATTTCTAAATAAAATAATTTTAATAAGAACGTACCAAATAGAACTGTAAAGGATCAATTAAGAGACAAAACGAGCTGTTGAGAATTAAAATTGAATGAAAATTCGGACTTTTGCCTAAGGCGAAGAATTAGGCAAATTTAATTTTTTAATTTTTAATTTTTAAATTTTAAGTGATCTGAATTCATTCAACTTGAGATAAATTGATTTAAATTTAAAAGTTTTTTTCTGAATTTGGTAACTTTTTCCACTTTTTAAAAATTTGCGTCACTTTTCTCACTGTTTTTGTAGAAAATAGAAATAATTTTTTTAATTGCATTGCATTATGTTTTATGTTATTCAGTGATGAAAGGGCATGTTATTTGATTTGCTTTAAAAAATATATATATATATATAAATAACCGGAAATTTCTTGATCACTTTTTCCACTTTTTTCAATCTGGAACCTGGTTTGGAATTTAAGAGAATTAATTCATTCAGCTTGAGATATCTGAATTCAAAGAGAATTCAAAGAATTCAAGTGAATTCAATAGAATTCTAAAGAATTTAGAAACAAGTATACACCTGAATTCAGTACTGGTTAACTTCTCGTTTTCTGACTTTTAATTGGAAAATGTAAAAAATTGTTAAAGAGGAGCAAGATTTAATAGTTACAGATATTTGTAGATAATCTCTTTTATTTCTGAACCATTTTCACTTTATATAAAGTATTTAAAATGAATTTCATATATATATATATATATATATATATATATATATATATAT